>WHPZ01585977.1:0-19789 GCA_016617965.1 Macrosiphum rosae
GCTTAGGTATAATACATGTATTTTCTATCTAATAATTGTAATAAATATAATTACATAAGAATTCGTATTTAACTTATGATTAATAAACAAATAAGTAAATTACTAATTGGTACAATTTGAATATTCAAATTCAAAATTGTTCAAAGAACTTTGCATGTCAATTTTTCTAAAACAAATAATATATTAATATTATTAATAATATTGATAAACTTTATACACCTAACGGCTAACGGAATATAATTCAAATTTAATTTTAAATATACAGTATGGTACAGACATACAGTGTAAAATATACATAATTATAATATTTAATATATAGATTTACAATAAATAGTTTACATTTAAATATAATAATAATAATAACAATTACAATTCACAATAATATAAAATTTAATTTTTATAAAGTGCTTCGTAGGATCTATAGACAATTTTCTGGTGAGTTCAAATTTTTTTTCAGCATCAAAATCCTACAACGTTAACTAACTTTTATTTTGTCAATACTTTAGTTCTTTTCAGCTAAAATAGAATTCAGTAGCGAAGCTCCTTAAAGTTCAAATATTAACAGAATACGTAAAATTCACGAAAATGTGCAAAATTATTTTGAGCTGGAATTTTACTTTTTAAATCTAAGACTTTAAAATATATTTAATAAAAGATTCCTCATAAGTTTGTCCAACTTTATCAAAAAAAAAAAAAAAAAAATACCTACAAGAAATCCAAATTAAATTTTTATGAGCGATTTTACAACATTGGATATTCATTCGATTAGTCATTTAGCGAATATCTTATTTTGTTGTACCTAATTCAAAAACGAATAGCCGTACACACTTGAGATTTATGTCATGTTTATTTTATAAATTCCTATAATTGACAACGTTTTCAAAATATTTTGACTTGTTGTGAGCTGTATAGGAACATTTTCAGTTTCCAATTTTATTAGTCTTTTTTTTTATGGATGTCAATAAAAACTTTATTTGTTGGGTAAACAGGCTTGAAAAATTAATACAATAGGTTCCTACTATATTGTTACAATAGCAGTTGAAAAATATTAAAAATCCTTAGTCATAATTTTTTTTATAAGCATTTAAAGTTCAAATCTTGACAAAATACTGAAAAATCACGAAAATTAACAAATTATTTTGAATTGAGAATTCATAAAAATTTCCTGTAAGTTGAATTATTATTATAATATTATAATTTTTTATTCGTTTCTATAGAAACAATCACCATATATGGTGATAAACAAAGCATTAGAAATTAAAATCCCATTTTTGTCAGTGGTTTTTCCTGTGGCATTAAATAACTAGGTATTGAGAAAATCCAAAAATGACCTCTAAAAGACGGCAATCTTGTTCCAATTTGCTAAAAGATAAGGTAGGTACTGTATGTTGCAATCGAAGCACTCCTTTTGGTAGAAATGTTGTATACAGGATAAAAAAATAAATAAACCCCATTGTAAAACCACTAGCTTCCTCGCTCCGCTCAGAAACTAAAATTAAGAATTGTAAGAATAAAAAAATTTTTAATTCAATAAAATAGTATTCAATAGTAAAAAAAGTATTTAAAATACCATTCAAATACTTAAACTGGCTACCTACACGAGCCACGAGGTATAGGTATACCTAGGTACTTGCAATTTGATGACTAAATATGAGTTGTAGGTACCTACCTAAGGAGTAAGGATTTCGCAGAATGGATATTATTATTTTATGCGCACAATTTTTCAAATGTGTTTTATTTATCCAAACTCATTCGATATTAACTTTGTTATATCGAGCAATTGAAAAGTACCTACCTATGTTTAAAATAATAATACTATTTTTATAATATGCTTTAGGTATACTGTATAGGTATTAGTCCACTTTCTAATCGATAATATTTCTATAGGAATATAACATTTGCAGTAAATACCTATAACCTACGTGTTATGATATAAATAGACGTTTTTTCATCACTTAAAATGTGTATCCTTTAAAAGGGACACTCATCTGCAATGTTTGTATCTACTAAGACGTCCATTATTTGGTCCCATCTTTTAAAATAATATCAATAGATATACATGGTTCTCAAGTAAGTATTGGGTTACATAAGAGTATTTGGCCTCTGTGAGGTTAATAATATTTTGTGCATTAGTGAAATAAAATCATGGAGACAATTGTCAAACAATATGTCGCTATCGAGTGAATTTTTATTCAAACAAATATTGACCCTTATACTATATAATATTATCCAACTTTATTTACCCATGTCTACCTCCATAATCCACTGACCAATTATCAATAGTACCTAACAGGCCTGGTGGATCGTTGCATTAATAAATAGGTATTATTTTCTTTTTGTTAATTGTATTTCTTAGTAGTTAAATACCTACCAGCTAGAACTATAGTCTATATAAGGTAGGTAAATATCTACTTAAGTAAGACTTAAAATATAATTTAATGAACAACACATAAATAAATGTAGGTATTATATAATATAAACAATTGTTTACCTTTAAAGGTTGGCGTTAACTATAGGTAGGTACGTAGTTCAAAAGCTAAAGAAAAGTTAAGAACTAAAAAGTTACCTAATTAATTTAACTTTGTAACTTAACCATATATATTAAAAATAGGTTTAGGTATAGCCGTATAGGTAACATATTTATAGTTAGTTGATTTTACAGTTACCTAACTTAATAACTAATCTAATTAAAAAACCTAGATATCTAACTTATTCACAAGGTTAATTAAGTATAGTTACCTATACTTACCTAATAACTTAGCTTATTCCAGTTAAATTAAGCAACGTTATGTTAGTTAAATACTCAGGTCTTCAATGTAAAATCGTCTTTTATATATTAATATATTATACCTACCTATCTAACAAGTAGTAGGTATACATAACCCCTACATCTACCAAATATAAATGTTTAGTTATATCTAGGCATAATTACATAATTTTTATTTAAATTCTAAGTAGAGCAAAAAATGTATGTATATTTATTTTTAACAAGGACGTGTGTTTTTTAATTACAATTTTTTGAATTTTTTTTTTGTGTGTGTCTTTTTTTATGTCAGTAAAAATGCTTATAAGATTTATAGATTTTCTTCAAAAATATCTTTTCTGATAGAAAAGTGAATCTATTTGATACTTTGGGGGGTTAAAAGTAAAAAATTCCAAGTAGTTTTCAAAAGCACCGGGAAAAAACCAAAAAAAATTAAGGAAAAATGGGAATTTTTACTAATAATCGATTTGGTTTTTTTTGTACCTAACTCTAAAACAAATAATTCTATAGAATACATACAATTTTCAGTGAATATTAGTAAATATGTTTCTTTTTAAATCTAAGATTTGAAAATTGAATACAAGATATTCCTCATAAGTGTGTCGACCTTTATCAAAAAAAAAATGTCATATTCAATTTTTATGAACGTTTGAAGTTCAAATGTTTACAACATTGGATATTCAATTGATTTATCATGCAGCATTGCAGCAATTTCCTAATTTTGTTATAAATCAAATACCAATAACCCATATTATGTATATTTTAACAACTTCTATAGTCCTATATGTAGTTGATAACATTTTCAAAACACTTTGCGACTAGTTTTGAGATGTTTACTGACATTTTAAATTTGCAATTTTTTTAGTTTTATTTTCTATAAATGTCAATAAAATTTTTTTGTTGGGTCAAAAAGCGTGAAAATTTAATACAAAACTACTGATACATTATTTTAATGGCAGTTTAAAAATTTTAAAAATACAGGTACAATTTTCTTTGTACAAATTTAAGTTTCGATAATGTTCAACAACATTTATCAAATTTTAAATTTTAAAATTATTTTGTAGCTTAAAATATATAAAATGTTCTACTTTCATAGCTAAGGATTGAAAAATTAAAACAAGGTACCTCGTTAGTAGGTTATTCTGTAACTAAAATAACTAAAAAATATAATAACACAGTTTTTTTATAACTATAATATGTTATGTTGAAATTTGGACAAAATTATACATATACTATTTTAGTTTTTTTTTGTGATTTTATAATATATTAATTAAATTTACCAGCTACCGTATTATTAGCTAATAAGTAATAGCAACAATGTAAATATAATATAAAATATCCTAAACTGACAAACCATCTCCGCTCAGAGTGGTTTTTAGTATACAATAATATTATATCATTGAATTCAAATATAAAACCATCCATTACAGTGACCCAATTGTAACCTACTGTACAGCAAAGCGACCCCCACTTACCCACTTTTTTGAATTTTTGTATACAAATAAACAAATAATGAAGATGCATTGCGATCTAATAATTTTATTGACATAAACCAGTAATTGCTTAAACCGCCCTAAAACCTAGTAAGTAATAATGAAAAAAAAAATATCAAATTATGGAAAACAGTGTTATAATATTTTATATCAAACCACTGTGCTATCTCTTATTGTGAAATAACGTAATTTTAGTAATAAAATGTATACCAAATACCAATCACATAGAGAAGGGATTAGTGTCATATTCCAAAAACATCGCTCTGTATAATAGTTAGGTATACCTACTATTACTATATTATGTACATTGTACATAATAAATGCGTACGTATAAATCACTTATATAATACCTATAATCTATATACCTTTTTATTATAATAGCTATGAATGAAAGTAATAGGTACCTAAATAAATTAAAAAGAGTATTTACTAAAATCACAGGTTGATTAACGGTTGGGTTTATTTCTTTAATTTAAAAAATATGTATAAAACATCGTTCAAAAGATAAAGAAAATTAATTAATTTTGCTCAAGAATTAAAAATAGTTCCTCTCACATAATTTTTCGCGATAAAAGTTATTCTAACTTAATCCTTTCTGAGTGACTTTTATATAAACATATTTTAAGAAAAATAAATTACCTATACAGGTAGGAACTTTCAACCTATAGGTATCATTAGATAATAAAGTAAGGAGTGTAGGAGTATAATGCATATTATTAAGGAATATTTGCTTATAAAATCTAAAATAACCATAAACACTACAAAATATTACCAAGTTTTTAGCTTCTATCATTAAAAATCTTTATAATTATTACTTATCTTTAGTTAATTGTTTGAACATATTTAATTGTTTACATATGAAAATAAATGAATACAATATTTAAATTTAAATCATATGTATGTAAATTAGTGTAAACATTGACCACTTATGTAGTTATTAAACTTATAATAGCCAATTTGTTTAAAAAAAAATATACAATACCTAGTATATACCGCTTTGACATTGAATTACCTACAGAAAATATTTCGAAAAAAAATAAAGCACTTTTAAAAAATGAGTGTTTATTCCTTTAATACTTTTTTTCACGTTTGATGTTTACGAATCAATTCTTTACAGTATAACGCTTGAAGATAGGTACGTCAAACACGATATTTGAAATTATATTTCCACTCCTGTGCATATTTATTTGTTTATTTAATAAAATTTCCGTTTTTAATTTTTGTACACGATTTATCTCTAGTGCAATTAATGAGTATATTATAATATATACTTATTACATAGATTTTAATCCTATCGGTTTCATAATATACGCTTTAACGCCGGTTCAGTTGGGTATAATCCACTTCAATTGACACAATTAATTGGATTCTAATTAAATAAAATAATTATACATCTCGTTTTATATCCCAGTGCTCGTGTTAACTTTTGTTACATTTTAGAAAGACATCACTTCATTATAATTTGTACCTATATGTATATCACAATAATTTATAAGTTGATTCAAGTTTTAATTGGATCTTCCTGACCATCAGATCTGCTATTCACATTTACACTTTGCAGGCACAACAGTCCAGAATATTTAGGTTACAATAATTATAATAGTATATCGCAGCACCTATATTTATATAAATTAGCCATGTCGTCTGATGTCAAACCTCGAAGTAGTTTGGTCTGTATGGGGCCAGCTCGTGTGTAATAATAAGAGGCAATATGCAATTTATTCGTCTCCGCCCATAGAATTTGTGTTAGTCGTATATTATGATTAGTGGGACTAAGGTATACTATAATATAAGGTCTATATATTATGGTATGAGGTCTATGAGTGGGAGTGTGATTGTAGACATATATCCGTATCGGGTTATCTCGATTATCTACGCACGCATTGTCATATTGTAAGCGGCACAGCCATGGCGCCAACCAAAATGAAAAGCGTGATATTTTGCTCAAAAAGCATTTTAGGTACAGGAAAATCTCAGTCATATAGACATATCAAAGAATTTGAAAATGTAATAGGTACAAGATTTCTCAAAAGTTTGTCTACCTTAATCAAAAAAAAAAAAAAAAAATGTCTACAAGAAAGTCAAATTCCACTGACATCCTCTTAAATTAACTTTGAACATTTTATAGTTAATATAGGCATGTTTTAACAATGACAAGTTATTATTTCAAAATCTCAAACATCTGCATTCTGCATAATTGCTTTCGTTGTGTTCATTTTGACAATATTTCTGTTGTACCTACCTATATATTTGATATTTTTCTATGTGTAGGTTACTTACCTTTCAAAAAAAAACTTTTCAAGTATAAACACAAAAATATAAATTTCATTTGTATTGTTATAGAGCTTTTATCAGATTTTTGTGCAAAATATTTTCATTTAAACATCAACTGTTTTCTTTATTTTACAGCATTATAAAACAATGATGATTCATTTTTAAAGACTTCTCTGAATCATTAATAATTATATTATATTACTTATAGTAATTTTTAAACAATAATATTATATTATGATGTTTTTTTTAAATCATATATCTAGAAAAGTTTTTCCATTTTTTACCTACAAGTTCCACTTAAAAAAAAAAAACAAAAAAAAACTTTCAATGATAAATAAAAATAATCTATTGTGTAAATTAGTATCTTCTTATATTTTGTAATATAATGTACTTAAAATTTTTATTGTTTTCAAATATAACAACAATTTTCTCCATCTCATTTTCGTGGGTCCTAAAGAACAATCAATGAAATCAGTCGAGTTGATATCATTATTATTTTGATAAGTATTAAATAAACAATGTGTTTGGTAGATATTATAATACCGACTACCGACTCGATTTAAAAGTTAAGTACTTAAGTCCCTACGCTTGATCTGATTAAAACAACAACGATATAATATGTCAACGGTCATAAATCAATTATCTTGTTTATGAAAAAGTATATTATTATTTATTACTGTGTGATAATGTACAATAATGTACATAATAACTTTAAAATGCTAAGATGACGTGATACTCGTTGTCTTCATCTTGCAAGTGTGTAATATACGCTGAATCCCTAACTTCAAAATGTTATAACCTTAGAACTAAGTCCGACCGCCAAATTCTGATTGTACCATTGTGCTTAACTCTTCGAAATATACCTATAAGTTTCTGAAAAAAATTCCCAAAAATCGAGCTCAACTGCATTATATCTATATATTTGTGCAATATTCAATTTGCAATAGTGATAAGTGTTTATTACGTAGTGATATTATCTTAGTTACATCTACCATAGGGGATTTGGGTTTTTATTTGTTGATTCCATAAAATATACTATATTAATACCAATAAATAATAAGAACATAAAATATGGTTCGGCAGTTAAAAAAAATTAATGGGGGGATACGACACCCAAAGCCCTACCACCCGTAATTACACCACCGTATGGTTACATAGTTTTAAAAATACATTTAAATGAAGCCTTTAAAAAACTAAATAATTATTATTTAACGTTAACCTCTAAAAATTATTCATATTTTTAAGTATGATATTATTATAACTGCGTATTTGAGTAAGTACCTATACACTGAGAAGAAAATATTATTTTTATATTTTATTTGTATTTTCAAATCATAAAATTCACAATGGAATACCGTAATTACTTATTGTGATTAATAAATTGTGGTATCAACCACGTAATATTAATATACACTGAAAATATATTCCACTATTTGTGTAGATGACATTTATACGCTTTCATCTAATAAAGTATTGCAAAAGCTAAGACTTGTAATGTTAAATTAAGATGGTGTCGTCGTAATATAAATTTATTTTCATTTCCTCTCCCAGACATAAACACATAATAAAACATATTCACATAAAATTGTATTTTTATGATTTTTGAGTAATCATAAAATAAAATCACCCACTACAAAAATTATAATGAATATTTTGAGGGTCTTATATTTAATTATTATTTGACTTTATATTCGACTTTAAAAATAAAATTTGTAAATTAAAATATGGATATTAAATTATTTTGAGACAGTATTATTTAGATAAATCAATGTGTCAAAGTGTCAAACCCTCAAGAATATTATTCTTTATAATTTTTATAATGGGGAATAATTATTAACTTTATCTACTTTATGTTTACTCGAAAGTCAAAAATATAAAAAATTATTTTGCTTGAATGAGTTCTGTCTATGTTGCGTATGGTTCAGATAAAGAAAACGAACGATAAGCTGATAATTAACCTAGTATTTAGTTTAATCAGTTTAAACTTTAAGTATGTAATCATATTACAAATATATAATTTTGTAACGTTTTAGTCTCAAAATCATTTAGATAAAATTGATTAAGTTATCAGATAGGTTCGAACTATTTTTATAAAATCATACATCATTATATGATGGAGAAGCTATGAATGGGTATTGATATTAAACATTTTTTTCATTTATAATGTCATATCCTTTTGGTGCAGTCAAAAATTTGATTTTCCACTGTAGAGTGGTTTCTGATAGAAAATTGGATCTAGTTGCAAGGGTGTATGAGCAGTGATTTGTCAGGAGAGGGGGGGGAAAACATTTTAATAAAAATCACTCACTTATTTAAAAAATATAAAAAAATTGATTATGAGAAACATACAATTGAATTGAGTTTATTTTTGTTAATACTTATAAGGTTTGGTATACATACTCTCCCTTCTCTGCCACCTAGAGCAGGATATATCCCCCAATTATAAATACTGGTACAGATCCAGGCACCCATGTATATATTACTTATAAATATGGCTTTGACACACAATTATGGATTATGAGACTTAAAAATGTAGTAAACGATTGAACGATTCCTCATAAGTTCTCAGATAAAACTATTAAATTGATTATTGTGTTTAATAATATATAATAATAACATAACACACACATACTGAAATCAAATACTTCAACTAAAGCAGTACCTATGTTAAACCATGAAATAACTGATTTTACGTATATTACCGCATATGCCATGTATTCCTACACGCGCATACAATTTAATGATGGTGTACCGGAATCGCAATTGACATTAATTTATGTACCATTTCCTATCGACCCTTTTTTCCCCCCGAAGAAATTGAGTTAAACCTAACTATACAGCTGTAATCACATTTAGTTCCTTCTATTCCAATTTAAAACATTCTACAATTGTGTGTGTTGAATGTCTATAAGATGTCTATCAGTTTGCATTAATTCATTACCAATAAAATGTATTGGAAATCAAGCCCTTTTTATTTTATACCTCAATGCCGTATAATATATTTTAAAAATGTATCAACAACATATCTACATAAATACATTATACAGAGTGTTCATCACTGGGCATGCTCATCTCCATGTTTCCTTAGGTTATGCAATTATTAAAATTTGTACTTTTGGGAATTAAAATATTATTAGCTACTAGGTACTTCAATAGCGTTACAGGCAATAGCGTATTTTGTGTAGTCTCGGAGGGTAAGTAGGCTTACTGGCTTACTGAAATGGTTATGCATAATCATAGTTCATACAGACTATAGAGTGTATATAACATCAATAATATCATATATTATAGAGTAAATAGTATTACGATTCTAGCATACACGATGACGAGAAAGAAATCGAGTTGAAAATAAAAATATCACTTAAATTGCAAGTTGTTTCACATTTTATTCAAAAAGATCTTTTAATTAATATAAGAAAATCTAAATCGATTGGAATGTTCAAGAGATTTCAAATTTCCAGTTTCCACGCAGTTTTTAACTATTGATCCGGGTAATTGGAATTATCACGAAGACTACAAAATAGGAAAGCAAATTATATAAACTCTCTAAAAGTCGTGAATGACACAGCTGAAAGGGGAATCAAGCTTATTGAAGAATACAACCAGAAATTTACAAAAAATGAAGGACAAAAACGACTTGCATAGTTGTGTTACAGGTAAATAATTTTACTATTTTCAAAATAAATCAAACTTAAAAATATTGTTATATTTGTTTGATTGTTCAAGACTTCCGGAAGAAATATCCGCAAAGTGACAGACAGACGCAGAAAACCTATTTTAGGAGGCATTAATTAATTATGCCTACATTCGATAAAAAAAAAGGTGCTCTGCTGTACAGTAGATTACAAGTGGGTCACTGTATAATGGATGGTATTACATTTGAATTCAATGGTATAATATCATTGTATAAGAAAAACGATTCTGAGCAGAGACGGCGGTATGTCAGTCAAGGTATAAGACATATTGTATACTTATCTATGGTATGAAAAAAATTGACCTATAATAAATTCCAAATTAATCATATCACAATATCCATTAGGTACTTATAACGCGTTATACATCAACAACAAACCCTGATACTATCATAGATATATAATAGTGTACTTTAGAAGTTTCAAGTACCCACGAATAATATTATACAATCACAACAAAATAACTAAAATAGTTATTCTAGGTTTTTTATTATGTAATTTCGTCCAAATTTGAACTTAAAATGACCATAAAAATAAACTGTCCTTCTGTATTTTTTAGATTTTTTGGTAACAGAATTAACTACTTACGTGAAATCTTGTTTTAAAATTTACTATTTACCTTCTGCTATAAATTCTGAATTAAATTAAAAAAACGAAAAACTACCCTCTTTTTCCACATTTTAACCACAATGTCACACCAGAAGGGGTTGAGTGAGATCTTCCAAATTTTACCCAAAATGCTTACTCATATAACTTAATAAATTAAGGGTATACTGTATTGAAAAATCACATTTGCAAAATAAGGACCACCCTTATTCAAGTTAGGTTTTATTTTTACGAATATTCTTTCCTATTTTCAGTACATACCTACCTACTATGTATAGTAATATTTGGGTTTGATTATTTAAACATTTTATTGTTCCGTTTATCGAATTAAAATATTTTTATGATGGTTTGGTTAAATAACTAATTAGGTATATTTTAAAAACTCATTAATGAGTAATTAATTTTTCAATGGGATTTGCTAATATAAGATTATTTTTTATTACATCTAACGCAATTTTAAAGTAATGTTTTATAATCTTAAAATATTAAGTTTATGAAAAACTTATTTTGAGGTACTGTGGTGATCTCGTTTATATTTTAAATGTTCGGACGAGCAAAATATTTACACAACATTTTAATTTTTATAATAATTAGTTTAAAATATATTATGTTACCTACCTATAGTATTTCCATGGAATTGAATCGGTATAGTAACTGCCTTGCTCTCTACAGATCACGTGGAAATAACTAATTAGTCGAGACGTTGAGTGATTTGTAACATGTACCTAACTATAAAACGATTATCCCAGTTTTTTTTTACCATTGCAAAATTAATCTGATTATTTTATGGTTAGACTATATTTGTAAACGTGGTTTTGTAAACAATTGTAAATATAACTTTTCTTATAAAGTTCATTGGATTCGATAACGTTAGACCTGAATTATTATACGGTATCCCATTTAAGAGTAGGTAAATACATTTATAAGTTGATGTTTGCTTGATTCGAGACTTCGATGTACACACATTATTTATTATTTCCTTTGAACCCCGTTTTACAGATAATCAAAGTTGAAACTAATATCTCAGTAATATAAACTGATATATTCAAACTTATCAAAATATTATTGTGTATATATTAATCGTATATTATCTAAATAACATCGTCTATTAACTCATCAATAACATTTCGAGTGGGGTTGGCAAACAACTTTCACATGTGCCGAACTATATATACTAATGTTAAATAAGTAATGGTATACAATCTGTATCAGTTGACGCACCAAGCATATATAGGCTAAGAGTAAAACAAACACGATTACCTATATTTGAAGAAATTAGCCCCATTCAATTGAGACGCGTCGAAATATAATGCTAAAATATTATATATTAGTAATATAATTATATAGTACCTACTTGATATTTTGAGTATATTATACCGTGACCTCGTATAGAATCCAAAAATACAAACTACGACGTTGTTAAAAAGTTTTCAACTCAATCATTTACAAAACACTGAAAATAACCACGCAATTTTCGATTTTTTTTTTTTATAAATAACCGATATTATATGGATTTATATTGTTCGGAGTTTTTGTCGAAGTCATACAAATTGAGTTTACTTAGTATTATCACACCGACCAACAATTTAGTTTAAACGTTATTTATATACTTAAATTTCCCAATTACAGGACCAGAATAATAATAAAAAAAACCTTGTGCGTTCCAACTGACGTCCTTTTATAAAGGTATACACAGGTATACTGTAGTTTCTCTCAGATAGTAATAAATAGAAAAATAAATTATTGTTATGACATTTTAAGTAAATTATTTTAAATGCTAAATATTGGTATAAATGCGTTGTTTGAAAATAATTGAAAACGAATTAAATAATCTAAAAACGTTCTTTTAACGAAAAGTTTTATTGTTCCGAAACCTCGAATACTTAAATATGAATAATTTCAAAAGGCGCCAAAAACCTTATTAATGCAGACATTTTCGATTTTCATTCAAGCACAAATATTAATTGCCTGCGTTATGTAGTATACCTACAGGCTAAAATATACAATGAAAATTATCAAAAAAATTCATTTATTCATTCCAAACCATATGGTCGTCAATATAAAATTAATTTTACTTGGTACTGAGAAATACGCAGTTTAATATCGGACATAATTCAATTTATTTATCTATTAAATACTCTGTTTGCCAAATATGAAATAAGTAAATATATTTATACGAACAAATATTGCAATACTATATTTTTTTGATTCCTAAAAAAAAATATATACCCACCTAAGAAAATGTTTTTAAGTACACATAAAATTAAGTTCTTTAAAACAATGCAATTATTTGTACAACTTTTATCAGTGATCATTCTTGTTTTTATTTTTAAATATTCAATACAGTTTTTAATTTTAGAATAATTAAGGTCTTAATACAGAAAATATAATATATTGAATTTATAGTATTTATTAATTGTATTTATCAGTTTTTAAAGTTTTGTATAGCGTATAGAATAATATAATAACACTTTTGTGAGGTATCACTTACCATATAGGTTATCCTACTTACCTACGTCGAACTTATATCCTTAATATATCTTGACAATTCTTTTTAAATACTTTGTAAAAATGTCATTTACAATATTTAAAGTTTTGAACAACAAACATATTCTATTATCATATTTGATTTGGGAGGATTCAGGTTTATTTCTAGGTATATTAATTTTAAAATATACTCTTTATATAGTGTATAATATTCAAGTACCTATAATACAAGCTATGTGTTGGTCATAATTTTTGTTTTGTAATTATTTTATTAATAATTACCTATTGTCTATGTATAATGATTTGATTTTTTTACCAGTGGTTGAGTGTTTTAAATAAAAAATACTTAAATACTCAAAGGGGTTGAGGAGATAAATGTAACCACGAATTTATGATTTAACAAGAATTAAATTCAAACTTTACTGAACAGGTTTATATTTTATAAATCCTTTAAAACTTTTAAGTACACTTTTATAATTTTCGATAGACATCTCTGAAAATTCTATCAGATATTTACTGCCATTCAGTAATGGGAATTTGTAAACGTATGTACAAAAAAATCTAAGTATTTATTTTAAAATATAGCCTTTGAGAATAGCTGAAAATTTAAAAATCAGAGATTTAATTAATGCATAATAATTAATATTAAATGGAAAATCCGAAAATGGGGTGAGCTTCGTTTTGTTTTATAGACCACAATCACAAGCGCAAATAGAGGGGGCTTTATGGGCTAAGCCTCTACCCCAAATCCCAAACACTATTAATTGAGCCTGTGACCACAATCTACACGATTGACATCAACGCTAATCAACAAATAAGGTATGCCAATTCTGAAATAAGTATAAATTAAACCAACTAATTTTATTTGGGTTTAATTGAGAATTGGAACACTGTCAAATGATAAATATATTTTATTTGTTGTAAAAAAATTGTGTATAAGTGTACAAGCATAACAAATGTTATAAGTAAAATATAATTTGTCTATACTATATAGGTAATAATTTATCAGTTTCGATTTTGCTATAAATGTGAATGTATACATTAACAGTATCTATAGATTTATATTAGGTATACCATTATATCAGTCATTCAAAATTATAAACGCTAAATTAAAATGTGTAAAAGTAATAATATTTATAATATATTATTTTAAATTAATATAAAATATTATTAAACTTATTAATACATTTTTTCTTAGTTCGTCAACCTCATTTATATTAGGTTGAATTATAACCGCATTTATAAGAGGTTGAATCATAAGTATTTGTTTATCATTAATATAATAATTATTTTCATTACCCACCTATTTTTAACTTCTTTAGGAATTAGGACTAGATTTATTTTAATATATATATTTACATGCATGCGTATAAAAAACCATATTCCACTTCAGTTAAAATTAATTAACTACTGAAAACAATTAAAAATTAAATTACATTTGAAAAAAATAAAAATATTTTTAAATACGAAAGCCATTCACTAAAATGTTATTATAAACTTATATGAATATAAAACCAAATTTCATTGTGTTCATCAAGTATTTAAATAATGATTAACTGGTTTAAAAAAAAAAAAATAATCTAAAAGGTTATGAACACTAAATTCAAAAAAAATAAGTTTTTCAAATTATATGAGGATGTCAGTATGTCAAACATATTTTTTGCTGATCTCCGTCCCTATTGCATTAGCAACATTTAATGGATTCAGAACTGTGGCTTACACTTTTAAAGATTTTACATTAAAGCTTGAAATTGGGTGGGATATTTATTACATCATTAAGAAATGAAAAACTTTCGGTGATAAATGATACGTTTTTTCCCAGCATTTGAAAGCAGGACTATCATAATATTATACTGAAAACAAACAATTGGGAAAATATCGGATTTTTAAAAATTGCCGAAATGGCAACGAATATCATTTTCATCTGAAACATATTGTACCTACTCTAATTTTAGCAGCCCTTATGGTCTTGAATACGAAATATGATATTTTTATAATAATATTATATATATGGGAGACATATGAGTACAATAGTACATATATGACATATAAATCAGTGTTTGGCGCCCCGTTAAATCTTAATGGCCTCTATAGTATTAATTTTGGATTCAATAAAGAAGAGAATTAGATGACATCGAGTACTCGAGTATGTTGAAAGTTTCAACTTGAAACCGATATTTTGCTATAATAATATAACATGCGACGTCTGTAATAAAACGACATTTCGTATTATCAAAGATCCATTAATCATTATTATGAATATAAATTGTCTACTAGATAAGTTTTGGAATGTCAATAGCTGGTATTAAATTCGTGTATTGGTTTCAAAGAAATCAACCTTTCAAACTATATATATTATATTCGATAGTTTTTATTGATTTATTTATACACTTTTGAACTTTTCACATAAAACCGAAAGTAATCGACTATAATATAGTATATTTATATGCGAGAAACCTATGGAAAATTATCATTTTTATAGATTTTTTTTTTATCAAAAATCTTTGAATGTCATGAAATATATTTGGGTTGAGAATTTTTAGAGAAAGTCACTTTGGGATTTATTTTTGTTTTAAATATATATATGGCATGTCAAAAGAAACATTCTACGAAGATCGATCATAAATGACTGTATAAGGTATAATAATATATGTATAGTTGGTTATGATCGATCTTATTTGTATGCAACATATGGTATTAGAAATAAAGGTTCAAACACGTATGACGTAGTATATTATATTATAAGTTATTATACCTACATACAAGTATTTTTATAAAGCAAGTTATCAATATTTTAAATGACATTTCGACATTTTTTTTCCATTTATTTATTTGAGTACCTACTACTCAATTTTTATTTCGAACTTTTTAACTTCGTCTCATGGTGAAAAATTTAAAAATTAGTTAAAGATTAATACCTATGCAAAGTAGGCTTCAATAAAATAATATGTTGTCCAGTGACCAGTAAAATGTAAATATTTGTTGTTTTAATTCGGCGTGAAATTAAATATTTATTAAAAACAAAAACAACTACCCCCATATATTATTAATTTGTCAAAACAAAACGTTCCAATATAGTAATAGTTAAATTCAATGAATTTCATACCAAATCACTGATACTTATTTTTTTTAAATTTAAATTTGTTATTACAGTATCTTTTGGGCAGAGTACTTAGTGAGTTTATTTGTTATTTTTTTTTAATACATCTGAACATAAAGGAGAAGTATACAATATAGAAGTATGGTTATTATTTAACCAATAAAATATATTTTATCATGACGTTATCGAATTTCATTCGTTTCATCATATTTGTATATGCTATAGGGTCACGAGACCGGCGGGCATCCAGCCGGGTCGGGAAGACGGAGGCAAGAACGAGACCCCAGGCCGGTGGGCTGTATGTCAGGCCGCGAAGGCTCCACTGACTCAACCCATGCCTTAAGCACTTATAGCTTTTTATTGTGAGTTCCCGCCGCACAACCCCCTGGCAGTCGCATATCAAACCAGCAATCGCTGAGGAAGGATTGCCAGGCGGAGGTGTGGGAACGCGTCCAGGACGCAGTTATTGTATAATTAAATATGTTGTGTTTTTTTTGTTTTTTTATGTACAATAAACGATGGGGTCCGGAGGAGAAGTAATGCTAACGCGGTTCCTCCTCCGGTCCTCGATCTAACCGGAAAAAAAAAATTGTACATGCTATGTGGTAATTTAAGTAGGTGTATTATTATTATGTGTGGTGTATGTATTATTATTTATAATATTATATATACGAAGGAAAATTTCAATTCTGATGATCGGATTAATGATTACCAAAGCGTCGAATTCGTATTTTTTATATTTCTAGTTATTAAAGATAATTTATGATGCTCTATCACTTTTGATTTCATTTCTGTACTTGTTTACTATTTATAGACTTAATTAATTTTAGCCATGAACTTGTTTTATTATTGTCCATTGTAATGTGGCACATTATGAAATACCTATTGATGATGTATTGACGAATACATAAATATTTATAGTAATTACAACATTTGCAGTTCAAAAAAATTTAATCAGTTTTTTCAAAGTAACAATTAAGTTTACCCATTAAATGAAAAAAAAAAATTTTAAAAGGTTAAATTATATTAATATCATTGATAAGCTAAATGTATTAAAATATATTATAGTGAATTGTGAATTTTGCAGTCGTAAAGTACAGAGATGTTCCGTTTACCCGGCAATTACTCGATGGCCAGCCACTCGATATCATATTTAAGACTCGGATCTTACTCGGTACCCGGAGTAATACCTACAATTTTTACCTGGCCATTGCTCTGGTCCCAGCGAAATACAAAATGTTTACTCGACTCATGTCCAATGACATATGCTGATGATCTATTCATAAATATATGCATACCGATATACTTAATTAATATAACGGGAAAAATCTAAAATTCTAGGGTAATAAATTATAATTTATTTTTGAAGATATTGGAATAAATGAACCGATTTACAATAGCCAATTGATTATAAACAAATCATGTTTTTCTTCTACGAATTACAAAAATAAATCTCGTGTTTACTGTCTAATAGTTTGATAGTAGTATAATACCCATTTTGTATTTACATTTTTACTCGGCCTATACTCGATACTCGGTTAGTGTTAAAATTTTTACTCGGCCAATACTGGATACCCGGTTATTAGTATTAAAATTTTTACTCGGCCAATACTGGATACCCGGTTAGTATAAAACATTTTATTCGGTACCCGGTTTATATCCAGATTTTTCACAAAGAACATCTCTAGTATAATATATGCATCTAAGTATACATTATTGTAAATTACAGACTAATAACTTACATTAAGTATATTTTATGATGGGTACCTCGTTTAGTAAGAATATTTTAAAAAATAACCCAACTTAGCAGTTCAAATGGAGCAAAATAAACGCTGAAACCACGTAATTAAAATTTTACGATAGTAATAAAACGCGGCCGTCTCAGTAGTTGTGTGTGTGTGTGTGTGTGTGTGGTGTGTGTGACGGTCGAATGAAAATAGGGTGACAATAGGGTGTATTAATGTATACGTTTTGTTTTAATTAATAATACTCCAGTTTCCTACCACGCATTCAATTTGCTGGTAATCGTTTGAAATTCTTATCTTTTAAACACAACACCGCTGGGATAAACGTAGGTATACCTACTTAGGTACTTTGAGACTTTGAGTAAATTAAGTTTATCTTAGATAATATGAACTACGGCGCGGTCTATAAAATATTGAATCAATGAGGTTTAGAAGGGACCAACGTAGAACAGATAAACGTATGTCATCGTATCTCACCGAAATAATAGTACCGACTAAATTAAATAATCGTATTGTCATTCGTTTAGAGAATACGGATGTAAGACGGCGACAGGTTCACTATAATGTTTGAAGTTTTGAACGCTTAAAACTAAATTATTTCAAAAGATTTAATATTATGTAAAATATTTAACAAAGATTTTAATAAATAATTATTTGCATAATAAAGGATTTTCGTCTCATGTCAGCTATTTTGAATTTCTCTGAGACAAGTAGCTTCGAAGAAACTATAAAATCTTATAAATTATAAATTATAATATTAATATTAGGTATATAGACACACGTTTTACGTAGTTATTTACGATATGTGAGCGATGAGAATTTCAATCTCTTTAACTTTGAAATATGCATAGGTACCTACTCATATATGCGTAAAGTAAACTAAACGAACTTAAATTCCTATGTAACGTACTAACGTATAAACACTACATAAATCAAAGCATTCTTTTTAAAGAAAACATAAGATGATGGCCCAAGGGCCAAGAAAATATAAATAAACCATGAAGAATTTCATAAACAAGACTAATTTTTCGTTATACTTACTACAATAAATTCCTATAGGTACTAAAAAAAAATACATTTTAGATTCTGAGAGGAGTGAGGAAGCTAGTGGTTTTACAATGGTGTTTATTATTTTTATTTTTATTTTTTTTTTTATCCTGGATACAAAATTTCTACCAGAAGGAGTGCTTCGATTTAAACTATAGTACCTTATTTATTAGCAAATTGGATCAATATGGTACTTTAAAGAGGTCACTTTTTGATTTTTTTTAAAAGTTATATAATGCCACTGGAAAAACTACCGACGAATTACAAAAAACCGCTACAAAAAGGATTTATATTTCTAAAGCTTTGTTTATCACCATAGAATAAAAATTAATAATATTACAATATTAATTCAACTTCTAGGCTATAATTAATAATAACAATATAAAAAAGTTGCTCTGCTGTCCATGGGTTACAAGTGAGTCACTGTATAATGGATGGTGTTAAGTTTGAATTCAATGATATAATATCATTGTATAAATAAACGATTCTGAGCGGAGACGGTATGTCAATCTACTTAATAGCAGTGGCGCAACTAGCGGGTAAGTTAGCAAAGTAAAACTTTGGGGCCCCCGATTTATCAG
>WHPZ01585978.1:1196-15213 GCA_016617965.1 Macrosiphum rosae
CTACTACTACTACTACTACTACTACAGTTCTACTACGGCGCACGATGCAAGAAATAATGCAAACATTGCACAAAAACGGTCAAGTGGTGTAGTCATAATATTATATACGTAGGCACATTAATAACCAATTATTTTAATATATGCGAACGCTATCCCTATAATAAAATAATATTATACCATTGTAGTAAAAACGCTTTGGTCCTGTATAGTACACGGATTTGATTAAATCGATCGATTTTACTATTTAAAGCGCCCGATGCCTTTATAATTTTGTCCACAAAAATACACTTCAAACAGATATAATGATCCTGTTCCATAGAATCAATTCGGTAACTACGTATAATCAACTAAGTAACTTGTTACTTTTTTCTTTAACTAATAGTGGGTTAAACACTTAAACCTTATACCTAATATGTTTTCAAAAATAATAGAATTTTAAGCTTTTTTTTACAAATTATTCTGTACCCCTTATTTGAAACAAAATAAGAAATCAGAGTTCAATGAGGCCTGTAATTGCCCTCTAGCAATCTTCTGCTTTCAGATAAAAATTTTTATTGAAATCTGACAATTCTACGAGGATTGAGAATTATTCCTGTGAAGTAATTTTTTTCGGCATAATACACCTACCAACCTTTCCCTAAATAGGTGTCCGGCAGTATAGATTAGTGAAAAAGTAAAAAATAATTAAGGTGGCAACTAAAATATAAAATATACTTTTTAAATTTTATCGAATTGCAGACAATTTGCAGAAAAACCGGCTCCTTTAAATAATAATAAGCACGTTAAGTAGGTGGGTACTTAATTTAATATATTATTTTAAGTTCTGAAGCTACAACGTGTATTGTGTAATGTTTCCGGTTCGGGTTTGACGAATAATTGCTGAATGAAATGATTATTATTGTTTGTCTAGGCAACTTAACATGCTCGGGCGTATAAGCTACTCCGGCAAAACTTATTATACTTTCCGCACCAAAGTATAATTATATTAATATGTAATCATATTTCAGCTTGAAAATCCGTACAGCCCGCTGTAGATATAAACTATGACGGCTTGAACCAAATCGCGAAATAACGGCGACGGTTCACGCAGATACCGCCACAGTGATAATAATATTATTGTTACGATTTCACTCGGTCGTCTCGGCTCGTATAAGGAATATTAACAAACATCGAGGGTGCTATTTCTAATTAATTTCGTTTGTAACTATAATATTATGTGCTTGTGTGTGGCAATAAACATTATAATATCACATTACAGTATAGGTAGGTTAGAGAGAGAGAGAGAGAGAGAGAGAGAGAGAGACCCAGGCCTGCTGCAGGGATCGAGTCGTATATTAGTAATTACATTTCGAGAGGAGTATATATTTTCACATAATAATATTATTAGTAGGTATATATATTGGTATACCTATATTACAGTGCAGCTGAATAATGTGCCGAACACGCAAACGAGATGACTATCTTTAATTCTGTCATAAAAAAAAATCCCGGAGTTCGGTTATATTATTATATCCCAAACGGTATTTATTGTGGTAATTAAAGGCTTGGATTAATTATTACCGTTGGAAATTGTAATAGTCTTGTGGACGGCCCGAATGACCGTAAAAAGTAATGTCGCCCGTGAAATTCCCATCGTTTTAGACCCGTTTAATCGCCGCACTTTCTGTTCAGATCGCGATACATTATCATTATTATTATACCGCCGTCGTACATATTCCAATAAGGCTTACACTTCGTTTATAATATTAAGCCCATAACGGTTTAATGACGACCGAGGGTTTGGTACCACCGAGAATAAAATCGGTGACCTGTAAATATACATCGATAGTCTATAGAGTTCGTAAAATAAAATATATAATACCGATCGTCGTAGATCTAGGGTCGTCGAGACTAGCTAGTATGGTAACAATATAAGTTTACAATGATAATAATATTAATATTTTAACCGTATACATCGTCCAACCCTTGTTCTGACGCGCGTTACATACACTCGTGTATTTAATTAAAAAATACTGTTATCGTTTTCGAGCACTGGTTTTTTTTTCGCCATAACAATTAAAAATAATCATGGCCACAATTAACTGTATACAGAACGCGCGGGGCAAGCTACCGACGGCGAAAAAAACTAAAACGAAAACTGCTGCAGGAGAATCCCATTTCCTGAGAGACAGAAAAAAAAAGAGCAGGAGACACGATATTATATATAGTATTACTATTATTATTTCGTTTTGTTTTTGTTTTTACGCATCGTTTCCAGTAGCAGCGACGATCGGAGGGGAATCATTCCAGACACTGCACCCACATAGTTGTGTATATACTCGTACATATAATATACAGACGCATATTATTATTATTATTATTATTATAAAACGCGTCCGTCCCGAAAACGAAAAACAGTCGGACCAAAAAAGTTGTAATCTTCTTTTTCTATTCCATCCCCCCCGACGGTAACGAAACATTTCGCTTTCAGCCACGCGTTCATTATTAAATTATAAATGTTTGATATGAATATGAAATAAATAATAATAACGCTTGCAATGGTGTTTTTCCCGGGTCTACTTTATATATTGTATATACCTATATTTACAATATGCAAAGCTTTTCGGACCAGCCAGCCATGCGAATTATTGACGTTTCGATTAAATATTTCTTATGTTACGTCTTCAATGGCATTAACTCTCGCTATCCTTATCCGAAAATGTTTGACCCGTGACGCCGAAGCGTATCTCAGAGTTAGCCCGCCTTAAAAAAAAGGTCAGTGACATGGGGGGATGTGCGGTGTGCACGCTACGCGTCTGTACAATAATATTATAATATCTATATATAATATGTATACAAGTATCGGTCCTTATTATAAATAATAATGATGGTGATGATAATGATAAAAAGTATGACGGGCATTGTGTCCGATTGAGTGTGGGCGCAGTCCCTGCATGGAGCAACTACAGGTGGTGCGGAATGGCCACGTTGTTATTAAAATTTAACATTATATATTATATAGATTACGTATAATATGACAGCGCCGATAACTGACCTCCGCAGGGTCCATAAAAACGTACTACGTCGTCGTCACCGTCATCGTCGTCATTGGCATAATAAATATTAATATTATATATTATATTGTTCAATCAAAAAGCGTAGGTACGAGATAATAATTGGTGTATTATAGCAAGCAATAATCGAAAAGCCCGGAGACAGTTGTCCCCTACGCGAGTGTCCGAAATTTAATACGAATATTAAACGTATCGTTGTTGCGATGATGATATTATATTATTATTATTCTGTCACGAGGGACGATTGAAAAAAAATATAAAAAGTCACGTTGTCAAAAAAAAGAAGTACCTAAGTGAATGGATCCGAAAAAACTGCTTTGCCGCGGGGCTTATGCATCGGACTCGTTTCACCTGACAACCCATATAATATAATAATATCGGGCCTTATGCTCCATTTTCGTCACGAAAAAGAAAAACCAATACGGCAGATCGTATATATTGTTTCCTGGCGGGTCTCGCGTTTCTCGTACATTATTGACTTGAAAACAAATGGTCTTCGAGACAATATTATACGTTTGAGGACGAAAACCCGCACGGATATCCTGAAGTATACGCGTACCTATATATTTGTTCTGTTTCAGATAGTACTGTGAAAAATGTAAGCCACTTTAAATAATAGGTATACAAAGGATGGTTGCATGGTACACACAATAGCTTATAATAAATAATAATATAATATATTATATTATATACGTATACCTACAACTTTTTTAATACATTTTTATTTGCTAAGCTCTACGTACGTCAATATCAATACGAAGCGCTTTTATAATAATCATATTTTAAATGAAAAGAATAATAGGTATGTTTTACATTATAATAGTTTGTACATTAATTAATTTATATTGTACTTATTAATAAACGTATTTAATACCTTTTTTTTATTTACTCAAGGAGATAATGAACTATAGTTCTTAGTATTAACCCAATTATGATGATAATATAACATTATAAGTAATAATATAGTTGTTGTACTATTATTACGAGATAAATTAATAATGAAATAAACACTTTATCGTTAATGAGAGATAACAGGATGTTTTTTTTATGAAGTTTATCAGTAGTATATATTATTATATTTTTAGATTTTATCGAATTTTAAGTAATTTTAGTTATATAGCCAGACTGGAAATAAACAAGTATTAGTTACTGACCACTGTTAAATGCATTCATTAAAATCGAGGTTTCCTATTAGACCTGCATTATACCAAAGTTTATATTCAAAAACAATTTAATTGGCTGTGGATATCAAAAAAGCAATGTTTCGAAGACTTTTGGATCCCATTTCATAGTCAAATTCCAGGATAATGTCCGTAATTATTATAATAACGTTTCTAACTCTTTTAATCTCGAACTTAATCGGTACCTTTAATGCATATTATGTTGTATATTATGTTATTCAGTAGACTGGGTCAAAACCATTAGTCTCAACCATTACATATTTTAGGTTTAAACAAATAACATAAACAACCTACATTGTTTTAAGCGATGTTTTGAAAAAAGATATCCAATAGAATTATTTACTAAAAATACAAGCATTCGAGAAACAAACATATACATTTATGATAATATAATGAATCCACTATTCGGAATGTCCATTGTTCAAATGTCGAACAGAAAAACGGTAAAAGATTAAATAATAAATGTCAGAAATCAAATATATGAAATAGAACACAATTATTTTTGTTACATTTTAAAAAACCGTTTGATAGGTAACAATAATAATAATACCTATAACATAACAATCTGACTGAAATACAACTATAATAAATTTTAGTATGCTAGTAGTTTAATTTTTTCGTTTACCATTTTTAGATTCTGAGTTGAACGATGAATGTATTAATTTTACAATGAATTGTGTTTTTTTATTTTTTATTTTTGTGTTTGTGTAATCGATTAGTAGTCGAAATAATGCTTCGATTTTCAACTTCAATATCTTGTTCGATGGGAAAGTGAATCTAGTTAGTACTTTTGGGAGGTCAAATTCCCAATAGTTTTCAAAACCACCCGGAAAAACAAAATAAAAATCAAGGAAAAACGGGAATTTTTACCCAATATCGATTTTTACAAAATCAATTTTGGTTTTTAGTGTAACTTTAAAACAAATGACCGTAGACACATGCAATTTTCACTGGTTGTTTATATTTTCATTTTCTATTCATGATCAAATTTTCAAAATATTTTGATTTGTTTTGAACTGTTTAGGGATATTTTCAGTTGAAAATGTTATTGGTTTTATTTTCTATGAATGTCAATAAAACTTTATTTGTTTTTGTTATAATATTATGTTAGTAATTTGATTTTAATTTGATAATATAATCAATAAATGTGTCGACACGCTTGTGTAAAATAAATTTTTTTGGCTTTCGGAAATTGTGTGTACCTATATTTTTCTGGTTTAATATCAACAGGGTACATAAAAAAACAAAAAACTCTGCGATATCACGTCAATAATCATGTTAAAAAACATTTAAAGACCTCTTATACTATTATCTTAGGTAATTTATATTATCAATAAAAATAAAATATCTTTATAACTGGTTTCATTGAACGAGTATAGCCCAAAATATCTTATATTATATGAAAATTGGATATTAACTATTAATTTTAACGTAAGACACTTATGCTGGGTTGAATATTCAATTTGTTAAATTTAATGGTTCACTTTAAATATAAATGATTTGCTAGCTTTCTTTGTTTAGTATATATTCTGATATAGACAATGAAGCGTTTGGTACATTTGTGTAGCTTTTTCAACAAATTTTGCTGGAATGAATACCTAACCAAACATAAACTACCTACTTAATAACACCTGAAGGAAGAATTGATAAAATACTGCTTATAAAAAAAGTGGGTTAGTGGATGTCACTCTGCTGTACAGTAGGTTACAAGTGGGTTATTGTATAAAGGATTGTATTGAACTTGAATTCAATGGTATAATATCATTGTATAGGAAAAACGATTCTGAGCGGAGACAGTTTGTCTATTGTCAGTCTGGATATTGTTATATTATTTATTATATCCTGTAAGTTTAATTTATATTATAAAAGGTATTATTATTTTTTATTTGTTTCTATGGTGATAAACAAAGTGTTAGAAATTAAAATCCCATTTTTAGCGGTTTTTCGTAATTTGTCGGTGGTTTTTCCTGTGGCATTAAATAACTATTGAGGAAATCAAAAAATGACCTTTCTAAAGTACCATATTGATCCAATTTGATAAAATATAATAAGTATTATATGTTGAAATCGAAGCACTCCTTCTGGTAGATATTTTGTATACATGATAATAAAAAAATAAACAATAAAAAATAAACACTATTGTAAAACCACTAGCTTCCTCGCTTCGTTCAGAATCTAAAAATATACCTATATATATACAATATTTATAGTGAAAATTATTGAAGATTATATTATTTTAATTTTTGCTTCATTAAAATATTTTTTTTTACTTTTTGTGTAAGATGAGCAGTAATATTTAAAAACTAAGTTCGTTAAATAATACAATTCCTAAACATTTGTTTTTCAATTAAACCGATTTAATTTCATTCCAGAATGCGTTTCAAAGAGACTCGCTGTTCAGTTATGGCTATAATATAACTGTATATTTAAAATATAATATAATTAAAATAGTTTATAACTAACTCTACAATTATTCTTATTAAAAAGTTAATGCCTAGGTAACTATACAATAATATATTGATCATAATGTGTAGAGGAGATGATGACCATGCCAATATTCTCTTGTGCATTTCTGGTCTCTTCTTTTACCATTATAGAAAATAAAGTCCTGCGACTTGCATGGATTATTATTTTTTGATATTTCACATTTTTATAAACAATACTCGTGTTGGTTTTGTAAAACGAATAACATTTCCCTTGGCAAAACATTTAAATTTTTAAATTTTGTACGTTGTACCATTTTCTCTAAACATGAAACACAAATCATCAGCTTTTAATAATACCTACCAAATAAAAACAATATTTCATAATACGATAAACAATATCCATTCCACCACATGAATTATGAAATATCCAACAATAAAATGGTTGTTTGAACAATTTATGCCTGGTAAACAGAAATCGTATAATATTATTATAACGAGGATGAGATTGTAAGAGATTACATTTTTCCTCATAATTGTAGTATTATAATAATATATATTGTGTACGTCATTCGTGGTTTTTCGATTAAATGTATTATAAAAGTAGGTACCTACGTATAATAAAACAATATTATACAGTAGTTATATTATTATTATCTTGAAATAAAATCTCGTTTGAAAACATCTAAACAATAAAAACGAGTGGAAAAATACATCAAAAATAATTATAAAGTTGTTTGTTGGTGGGTATTAAAAACACATATTATAGGTATCCATTAATAGATACCCATTAATTATTTCGAAATCGAAGAAAAAACCGAAATATAAGAAGCCCGATCCATCGCCGTCCACGTTTTACCTTTTCGTAAACAGTCACGATCGTATAATATAATACGTTATAGGTACTATTATATGGGAGTAATAATATATATTATGCTTATTATATATTTAAGGGATGATTTAAAACACACGCCGCCACCGTCGCTTTCGGAAAGGGTCGGGGACTGCATAGCGTATTATACATATTATGTGCATCGTACACGCAATCAAAAGACTATTAATTAACTATATTATTATTGTAATGTATACAAATGTGCATCATATAATGATATTATGTGGGTATAGATACGATTTATGTCCGGAATACATGAGGCTAGTTTTTCCAGCTAGAATAGCAAGGTAATGCTGGAAAGCTACAGTAAGCTATAATAATTTAGCTATAGTATTTTTCTACGACAGTAAGCCAGGATATACCTAGCTGGAAAAAATTGCCTCGTGCATTCCGGGCATTAGAGATTTTCTTTTAAAATTGTATGATTTCGATTTTAGATACTTAAGTCACTGAAAACGGATTACATATTATTATATTATTATGTAATATGTATAGTAGGTACTCTCAACTACCTATACAAATAATATAGTATAGCAAAATAGTATAGCAATTAATATAATACTATCCGCTATGTATTGCGCCTAACTGTTAATATAGAGTAATTACTGAACTTTTTCATACAATATTTTAAATTGAAGAAAAAACCGAAATATTATAGACACCTGCAGATCCGTCCTCGTCCGCGTTTTTTTCATTTCGTTAGCTGTCACGATCCTATTCGTGTAATAAATATTATTTTACTACAGAGTACAGGTACTACGGGGGTAATATTATAATATATTATGCATGCATAGAAATATATAAATGCATCTATATGCTTGCATACTTATAAGGGATGAACACACCACCTCCATCGCGGCATCCCGGTCGGAAAATGTCGGACTGCAGAGCGTATAATATATGTACATCGTTTACGCGCAATGAAAAGTCTATATTAATTACAAATCTATAATAATATGTAAAATAATATAAATATGCACGATAATAATAATTATAAAAATATATGTGTTGATAGATACGATTTAGTGATTTTTTTTTTAAATTTTTATGATTTAGAGATTTACGTCACGGAATGCAGATTACATGTTATAATACTATTATGCGTATGCTTACGCACAATTATTATATAGCAATAAAATATATTACTACGTATTGCGCCTATCTATTAATATAGTAATTACTGTATTTAATTTTTTTTCATACACATACCGTTATAGTGCCGAAGTGCAAAAACTGCATAGTATGCATAATATTATATACAGGCAAGCACCTGTAATAAGCTGCCGACATGTTACATAATATATGTATAATTTATACCCGTGAGAGACGACCAATAATTACTGCTACTGCTGCTTAGTGAGCCAGACTGCCTTTTTGCGATTATAATATTATAATGTCGAGGTTATTTATTGATGACGTAGGTATTTGGAAAATAATTCGTTAAGGTCGATTTTTTTTTTTAACATTTTCGCCACCTTTCCATTGTTAATTTCATTTCGGAGGAAAAGTTCTCATAATATTATAGAGAAACACAATTTTTACTATAGTTTTCTTGCCATCGCCCGTCTTCGGGGTTACTCGATACTCGTCGCGTGTATTCGCCCCCGAAAACTTTCTAAATAACACAATAACTAAATAACACAATACGAGCGTCTTGAGCATATCATGTATACGGAGACTGCGTTATAATACTGTAATAATAATATAACTTAACGCGCTTCGGACGCGGCGAGATGCGTTTAGAGGAGGGAAAAAAATATTCCGGCTTTTTGACGGTTCCCCCGAGAAAGTTGCCTCGGCTAAGCCTTTCCACATCCCCTCCCCCTGCAGGGGTGAAGACGAAATAAGGGCGAGAGAAACGGGATTTCGTCACTGCACTTGTCTCTCTCTCACTATCTCTCTCTCCGTCTCACTCTCAAACGTACATTCACATTTCACGTGCTATATATTATATAAGCAACGACAACACAGATGGATTTTCTTATATACGCACTGCTCACTCGCACACACATGCTGCAGGTTTCCCCAGTGGAAACAGTTTTTTTTATTTTTATTTTTTTGTTACTTTCTACGCTTTTCGTTTTTACTATTATTATACTCGTCGGCGTTTTTTCTTTCCTTTCCCTCGGAATAGTTGTATTATTTTTTTTTCGTCCTTTTAAGCCCCCCTCCTCCTTCAGTCCAATCCGGCTTCATCGTCCACAGCTACGTCCCCCGCTGCACTATTGGCGCTCGTGTCTATCGAGTTTTTCTTAATTCCGATTTGACATGGACGAGAAAACTCGTTATATTCCCCAGTCGGCTGTGTGCGTGTTGTCGTCGTCCGGACGACATAATATTTTTTACGTTCCTATATCGGGTGGCAATATATCTATATATATTATGTATACGTAAACGCTCTACCGGGCCCTCCGAAAATGCTTTTTAATAATACGCTTTCGCTTCTCGGCGCATCAGCCACAGCGGCTATAGCAGCGGTGACGGCCGCCGGAACAAATCGCATCGAATTTTTCACATTTTTTTCCACCGACCCCTCAACCCTCCGTACGGCCCCATCCCTCACCACAGACCTACCCGACTTCCACCATACCTCGACCACCACCGCCGACACCGTCCCCGCACGAATCGGTTCGTGACGTTAAATTATTATTAGTGCGCGCGCCCGCCCCGGAGAAGGGGTGAAAAAAATCGTTTTTCATTTAAATCGGCACTCTTTGATGAGCGCGTACACACTATATATACATTAAACATAAATATATATAAGCACGACGAGGATTATCCCACCTGGGTCCTGTATTGTAGCCGACGCTATCGTCGTCGTCGACGTCGGGGGCGGAGGCGCTTGTCCTCCGCCCAACGGCCACGCTAAGCTTCCGAGCGTGAGATTGATGACGACGATTAAAATGCGTATCGCGTCCGACCAGAGGGGACCGCCGCCGCCCTGTTGGCAAAGAAGACCCACTCGCGCTCCCCGCTGGAGCTTTTTATTCCGCTCGATTATCGTGCTTCTTCCTCGCCGAGTTTTCAGCTCATTTTTTTCATCTCCTTCGCCGTCCAGATCTTTCGATATTACATCTCGTTTGCGACGACACTATCGCTAGAGTACCACGCGCGATTCCTGCCAACTATATATAGCTCGTATAATAATATAAATCCGTAACAATAATAGCAATATATCAAACATATATATATATGTATATAATGTGTGTGTGTGTGTGTGAGAGAGAGTCTGTCCGTAGTCTCTTACTTTTATATCTCTCTCCTCTCGGGTTTTTGTGCCCAATACGCGACAAACGAAATTTATAGGTATATTTACGATTCTGAACGCACACACGACAATCTGATTCGAAAACGAACCCCTGCACGTTGTAGCAACATCAGAGTTTAATCTATGTATGCACAATACGCATATATTATAACCACTGCTCTTTGTATGAAATCAAAAAATCTGGTTCTCCGCTGGGTTCACCGTGATGTGTCCAAATATAGAACTTTGGAATAATATTTTGAAATCATCTATTAGCAGCACGCATGCATGTAGGTATGTTTATGTTTATGTATGATGATAATCTATTATATTAGGTATAAGGTATATAAGTGTGTTCAAAATGCATTTGATTTATGTTACTGCATATCACAAAATCGTATAATCCATAATATAGCTTGGAGTGCATAATATGGTATAGGTACGATAAATAACTATATTATACGCTGAAAGATAGTTCCTGTAATAGTTGTTGCTATGTCGTACATTCGACATGATTTATAAGAAGCTTAATTATTACAAAATTTATAATTAAAAAAAAAAAAATTTGAAAAAAACACATATTGTCTTATCCGACCACGGCTTAAAATATAATAGAGACATACGGTGTAAATGGTGTAACAATATATTACTATTATACCTATTATAAGTTCTAAGTTATAACTATTAAGTTAATAACGAAAATTCCAATTGACATTAATAGGTTCGTTTTTTTCTAAAATAGTTTCAATAGATACCGATTATATCGATTATATTGGTTTTAACGGACATCACACAATATTAATTTTTAAGAATATATCATTCACTTTCAAATTTGGCCTGCTTTTAAAAATAATTTTAATAGATAGAATAATACCTAATACCCAAATAATTTAAATTCATGCCGAAGTACTTTCACTGAATGGTTTCTTCCCTCAAGACACTCAAGCCATTACACATAATTTAAAAAAAAAAAAACCATACATTATGCTTATTGTATGGATTGTATAATTTTCTAGATTAAAAAAAAAAAAAAAAAATGTTAATAGCATTTCTTAATCGTTTTAAGAATTAATCGATAAACTGAAAATTCAATTATATACAATTTCGTTAATGATGAACGTATTATTATATTTTATAGTTATTTAAATATATTAATTAATGATTAAATAAAACCTTGAAATCATATCTGACTTACACGTTTCTATTATGGCGCATAATGAGATACAGACATTAATTAACTATTGTAAAATAAATAATTTATAATATAATGTGTAGATAGGGTTATTACATATTATCTAAAATAGTATATCAGTGTTCTAGAGTTCATTGCAGATTATACTAAATTGATATATAGTTATAGGTAACCTGTATTATAATGTTTATGTATAATTTAAATATCAAAACAAACACGATTAAATTGTTTATCGATCGTTCTGTTTCGGAAATCTTAACTTAAAGTTATTAGAAATTTAGAGCATTGAACGTGTGAATGATAATTATCGTTTATTCATAAATTATTTATATATGTTCTTTAAAAGCTATATCCAATACTTATACTTAATTCATACGAATAGTTATGGATCAATTATTAGCCGAGTTGTAAATAGGAAAATTTTTATTGAGACATTTTCAAAGAATTTTCAATTATAATAATAAAATTAATAAAACGTTATATATATATATATATTATATATAACTGATTAGTCATTATATTAGTCATATAATATAATACTTAAACATAGTATGATCTGAACGCATCTTCAAGATGTTTACTCAAGTTTCAAGTGGTGAAATAGATATCATTTTTTAAAATACCATTAATTAAATTAGTTAATTAAATTTTGTAATCGACAGATAATAATTTTAATTAAATAAAATATCTTACTAACCCACTGTACAAATAGTATATAATAATATATAGGTTCTTTAGATATAAGTGATATAACGGTCGTAGGTATATAATGATTTCGAGTATCAGCCTTTCTCTTAAGGTGTGAGCGTTATAAACTACGATTACCTTTGACCAAATACCTAGTAATTATTATTATTTTTTTTTTAATATTTAATCAATGTGTTAAGTACCTGTGTATTATTAATATTTTTTTTTATCAATTCTAAATTATTAAAACAGTTAGGAGGTAGGTATGTCGGATAATTAAAAAAATAAAAATATACATTTTTTCTTCGTACCTATTATACGTCCTTTCTATTTACTGTTTCATGAATTTTTCTGTTGTTTAATGGTGCATAACTATAATACGCGACTTAAAATAAAATGTCGTTGAATACATTTGAAAATGAAATGGAGTTGCGCGTCATGAAGTTTTCGGTTCACACAAAAACGACGCACGACAAAGAGAGTGAAAACCATCGAAGTCTTCTAAACACTGGATAAATAGAAAAAAATAAAACCTTAGCCGCGTGCTGCCAGCTAGCTCTATATAAGCCATATATTATATTATGTAACTATATACAAGCGTTCGTTAAAAATTCAAATCGGGTGATTTACTATACCTACTTGGTTTGCAGAAGACGTCGTATATATATATATATATGTAGGTAAAGGCAATCGCAGCTGGTGTGGGTGAGGAAGAGTCATAGAGTCAAAAGACATTTGAAGCAGAGGGCTTAAAAGCCACTATATGTTAATATATTATTATGTTATGTGTGTGCAGACAATGTACTCACGTCTTTATATTGCATTATATATTATTGGGTAGACGTCCGCAATCGGTACTCTAGGCACTTGTTTATACCCAGGTTTTGGTATATACGCTCTTGTGTTTTATACCATCATATTTCGTCGAACCCGTGGTAGTGTATAGCGTTTAAATATTTAGAATTTTTATCCCGGTTTCGTGTTAACCGTAGACGTTTTATTAGTAATACCCATCACTCGACTTCTGTAGATCGATGTTCTTCGGAGTACATTTCGCCAGCCCCCCTAAATACAATTTTTGAAATTTTTTTTTACCGAACATTAGTGTGCCATTAGTGTGAATTCGTGTGACTATTTTCAGAATTTATGCGATACTGGTTTAACCGTAAATTAAAAAAATTATATGGGGGGCTGGAGAAATGTTCCCCCGCCACAACTCATGGAAAAACTTACATTTTTAAAATTTTTCTTTTGCCAAACATTAGTGCGCCATTAGTGTGAATTTGTGCGACTACAACCAGAATTTGTGCGACACCCGTTGTACTCAGAAAAATCGTTTTTC
>WHPZ01585980.1:0-26290 GCA_016617965.1 Macrosiphum rosae
TAAAAAAATAGTATAAATATTATTAGTTGCTTTTGAAAACTCATTAATAATTTATTAGGATTAAGAAAACAAGAAATGTATACGAAGGTATATTATAATATTGAATAACAATGAATGCCATCAGGTTAGATATATCTTTCAATTCAGGAAATTCATATACTATATATTAAGTTCTGTATATAAAATGTGCAAGTTTAGATTTAATTTAAACATTTTTTTTTAATTACCTAGTAAATTTTAGAAATTTAAGAACCCTAGTCATTTAAACTAATAAAATCTAACTTACGTGGGTAAGTTTTTTTTACTTAGGGCATAATTATTGTTGAGATCTAGTATCAAATAAAATTAAAATAACCAATTTATAAAAATTTACCTAAAAAATGTACTTACGTATAATGTCCAAAACGAAATACTGCCCAAGACAACATGCATCGTTCGAATGAAATGAATGTACTGAGGTCTCATGAACTATCCCTCCACTATAAATAGAACAGTATTATATTTAACAATATATAACAATAGAACTACCCTCGACTTATCCTAATGGACCACGTAACAAGATAGGTGTTTCGCAACTATTATTTTGTCGCACGATGACGTCATTTATCTGTATGAAAAACATTATTATATAATTTTTCCCCCTCTGGCTAGGATATTTTGAGGTTTACAATCAAAAAGCTGAACTCAAATTCCGAATATTTTCTTCAAGTGCAAGCCATTAGCGAATTCGGAAGAAAAAGATTCGCTGGTCAAAAGGCTTCGACAACCCTGAAAACCAAAGGTGAATGAAAATGTTATATGTGTACCTATTTAACCATATTATACACTTAAATAGTGTGTATTTGTATAATTTTAGGTTAATCGGCATAATATTATGAATATTTCTTTATTTTTCAATCTGTTTGAAGTGATGCTTATCAAAAAACTAAGATGACATTAAATAGTTAGTTCTTTTAGTTAAATTTACCTTTAACTTGGGTTACATACCTACATACTTACTTAGCGTCTTTCAGTGTAGAAGTACTACCCTGTTAATTAAAATCAATCACCTTTAGCTTATTGTTTCCTGAATTATACATAATTTAAATTATTCTTATTTTTTATTCCGATAATTCGAAACAAAAAAATGTTTGTTTATTTTAATAACAACTACTTAAATTGTATTATGTACCTACATTTTAGAGATGGTTCAAGTGTGCAACTATTGGTAAAACCATTAGTTTAAAAATATTCACGATGTATTCAAACAAAAATGCAGTTTATAATAATAGAGCCTCGATATTTTCTGTGTGTAGTTTCCTAAAGTAAAAATACATTAAATACGTACATAATGTGTTAAATACTTGTATCGATTTGTTGAAATCCAATAAAACAAATTAGGAACTACTGATTTTATAGGTACATCATTATACATAGTTCTCGATTTTCAATGAATATTTTGACTTAAATTTATTATACATAATATATTCATTAAGACATAGAGGTTAGACTAAATAATTAATATCTATAATAACGTACAGTTAAAAACTGATATTGTAATTAAAGAATGAAATTAAACAATTTGTTGATTTATTGTTTCAGGAAAAAAAATATTAAATTCTAAAGAAATCACGGGAATTAAAATTGTGGTTATAGGCGATCCTGACAGTCGTAATTTAATTAACGCTAGACTATCTTGGAGACCAGTGACGATGACATTAAAGAAATTCCATTACACATTGTCGTGGTCTTCTAAAGATTGCAATGATGAGAGTAAGCCATTAAGAGCAAGAACTGAAGTGAGTAAATTATTTTTAGGTTGGATACTATCGTCTTTTAATATTAAATATATTAATATACATATATTATGTTATACATATTTATTAAGTCATATGTTATTACATTATGTTATGTATTCTTCTATAATATATCACCTTTATCTTTTGCAGTTCTTATTTAAAATATTATACAAAGCATTTATTTTTTGATAATAATGAAAAATAAAACAGATATTTTATATTAATTTAAAATTAAATTATAATTTACAAAATTATCATTCAAGTGAATATTTTTAATTCATATATACTTGCTCACGCTTATAAATTATAATAATATATTGAATTACTTGTGTGAAATATTATATATATATGCAATTTTATTTTAATTTATGTTTTCTCATTTTTTAACACAGTTATTAAATGTTAATTAGTTATATTTCTAATCTTTAATTTTCGTGTAATATTGTTTTAGGTGCCATACTTTGATTTATTTTCATTAAAACCACAATGCGAGTATTTCATTATAGTTTCAACTACATTTAATGGATCCAAATACGTGGGTTCATTTAGTTTTACACCTACTGTATTGAAGCTTTGAAAATTGAAATACTTATATAAATGTTACTTTATTTATACTTTCTAGAAAAATAAGAAAATTATAAATAATGTTGAACTAATGAACGATAGAAATGTAGTAATATTCTTGAAATGTGGAAACTTTTATACTTATATACTATAACATGATATTATAACATAAATTATGAATGATGTTTTAGCTCTCTAAGGTTTTATTATTTATGCTTTTGAAGACATTATATTTGCAAAAGTATAAGACTACCTATCTTCTATTACTATAGTAGGATGTAGGTATCTATAATAGTTAATTTTTTTTGTTATGTGTTTAATATTACAATATTTAACAATCGGAGATCTTAAAATTACCGGTTAAATGTATTGCAAAGACAAATTTCCTTCAATTTATTTAATTTATGTTATACTCAGTAAATTGTTTGTAACTTTGCAACTACCTACCTATGTTTTATTTATAAGTTTATTTTATTATATTCGTATATCATAATATTTTACGTGTAAGTATACCTTGTATGTATAATGTATATTCTATAGGTACAGTTATTAGTAATAACATTGATCATTTTATACTTAATGGTAATATGTATTTGTAATTTTAACACAAATAATAAAAACGATTCAAAGGCATAAAAATTTCTTTAAAATTTTTAATAACATTTTACCGACTACAACGACTATCACGTAATCGTGTCTATATTATAATATCATATTATCACGAACAAAAAATTAATATTTTTTGACATGGTTGTCAAGGAAACACGTGAGAAATATTTTTTTCTCTATGAGTTTGTTTTATTTATGACGCTATATGATGGGGAGAATAAAAAATACACATTATATTTTACATTAATTATTGATGGTTAACGTTCTCATTAATGAAAATTCTGATCATGAAAAAATGATATTTTTTATGTTTGAATTATTGTAAATTTGTATTCCTGCCTCCTGGTGTACATATAAGTTATAAGTTATAATTATACTTCAACGAAGTTTATTGCACAAATACTTACTAATTGGAAATTATCACAAAATAAAGTGCACATAGGTATCTAATATTGTATGTTAATGCAACATATTAATTTATGTTCAAGGAGTAGACCTAAGTATCTTACAAAACACCAAAGCAACTGAGTAATTAGTCTTGCTTCGTTAAAATATTATATTTGTTAATTGTTATATAGATATTACCTATAGTTTATTACATAGGTAATTTTCAAAGATCATTTGTAATCCAGAATCCTTAAAAGAAGAAGAGTAATAGCCAATAGGTACAGTAGAACTGTTTAATATGGAAACGGTTGGGACCGAATATTTTTTCAATTTAATCTACAGGTTGAAAAATAATACATTAGGCTCGCCGGAACCGTAACGTTTTTTCATAAAAGTCATGTTTCCACATTATTCATGTTCGATATTAGTTATTACACATGTTTTACTATACAGGTTTTACTATGAACATATTGCGCAATGAGTCAGCCGAACAAAAATGTGACTTTTGGATTATTTTTATCAAGAAAGCTGTATCGAAGACAATAAAATCACTGTGTGAAAGACCAATACTTTTCTTACTTCGCTCTAAATCTATGATTATATGAAAATAATAAAACATCTACGATTAACCTGTAGAGGCAAATTTTATTTATTGAAACGAAGTTTTTTATGGCACGATGCGGGTCGGGAAGAAACGTTCCTGATGATATACTATTTCTTATAATATATTAAACAGTTATTTTAGCCAAAACATACAATTTTCATTCCATCATACTGATCGATTTAGATATGCGATAATACTTTTTAAAACAGATTTGAATTCGTTATTATGTCTACTTGACATTGGTCAATCCTCTTTGCCCAATTTCACCCCCTTAATCTCTAAAAATGTAGCTTGAACATTTTGAAATTTTATGAATATTATATTCAGATCAGTTTTCCGAAATATTATCGCATTTTTAGATCGATTGGTAGGATGGAACAAAAAAAAAAACGGGAGAGGTAAGTTGTATCGACGGTCCGCGATTGATTATAATTGAAACGAAGTTTTTTATAATTTATAAATATCTTACGTATATTGATAATATAATACAATTTATTGATAATATATCACTAAACTACGTATATTATGTATTTATAGTTATTATAATCAATAAAATATATAAGTATATATTATATAATATATATTCAATAAAAATTGAGTTGTACGTAATATATTTTTGTCACGCCTGCAACGAAAATTTGGTTGTCACGCCTGTACCGAAAATTTGGTTTTCGACCGCAGTTGAAGCGTTAGAGGTTCCGTTTAGGTTGCTTCTTTTTTCAGTCCAGCGGGCAGTAGGTAAAGTGGGAATCCCCATAGTTCTGGGGTGAAAATAATGGAAATCCTCAAAAGTGCTTAGCGCGTATTCCAAGCACAACCAGACACTGAAATCTATACCACGGTGGCACGGTCCTTACAAAACATAAACTTTTGGTTACATCTTATATACATGATATTATAATCTCCTTGCATGACGCTTAAACATTTTTATTTCATGAAATTGTTTTCGTAGAATAATCTTATTGTTGCGTATATAGTGCATACATAGTGCTTTACCTTTTTCGTGATTATATTTTTTTGTGCGCCGCGTTTGATATAGACTAGGTAATAGAAAACGGGTATAACGCGAGTATTTGAAACAGCGTAATAAGATCTGCATATTATGCATTTATAATTATTAATAGAATTACTGAATTTATAAATTACAAGAATTTGGTGACATTAACCTCAATTTTAATGATAAGAAATCGGAAACTTTGACAACTTTCCTTATGAACACATTCAATTAAAATATGATAAACAATCCAGCAGAATCTACAACGAGACATGATAGGTACCACTATCGATGCAGTATTTTCAAGATATTTGGAAAAAATTACATCACAAACATACGTATCATAGTTCAGTCATCACAGGCCTGTTATTTCGATTATTGAATATGATTAGTATAATAGTAATTAAATAGTCATAATAATCATTTTCATTTTCATTTATTTTTCACATTTACTTATTAATATTTACTTTAATTTTGAATTGTTCCACTAAAATGTATTTGTAATCTATAATATTTGTTGGAAGAGAAACTTCGTCTCTACCGGGTGTCCCATGACAGCACTCACTTTTTTCTCTAAATTATTGTTCTAACTGTAAAGTAAAAATAACATAACGACTTAAAAATTACTTTTTAACAGGAATCTTTTGATAAGTTCACCATCGGGCGCCGACTATCCTAGTATTTGAATGTATTATATTATATTTAGATGGCACTGAATCAATTCGTATTTTAATGCTCCTATACATGCTGCAACCTAGTAATGTAGAACGTGTAAATATAGCAAGTTTCTTGTTGTAGTTGGACATTCATCTACTAGATAGCAATAACGTACTATACAAAACTAATGTTACCATTTTCGTTTTATTCCATAATAAGAGATCTTCAAAATATGCTTTACACGCTTGTTTACACACTATTGGTCTCAATTGTTAAACCATGACCTTTGTTAATTATGTACTAATATTCGTATAATATTATTAACAAACACGTAGGTAGGTAATTCGTACAAATATAAGAATCATAAATATTAAATAAACTACCTATAGTTATTAATATGTAATAATTTTATATCATTGTACCTATGTACTCGTATACGAAAACGATAGACGTAGACGGTCTGTCATCTTTTATTTCTAAAGATATTTCATATATTTACTATATATTGAAAATATCATTGTGTATAATTTATAATAGTGATATATGGAAAAAACCAAAAAGTCTCAAGTCTCCAACTAAAATCGTTGTTTTTCGTTTAGTATCCAATTTCATTAAAATTTGAACTTCAAATGACTATAAAAAGGTAGAAAATCATAATCTGCGAGCGTTCTAAATTCCCGGTTTCTAAGCGTATTTTAATACAACGCATTAAATTATAATTCCATAATCCCTCAAACAATGTATACGTACAATAACTACGGACAATAAATGAATAACTTAATATGAACAATCGTAACTATATACTGGTAAGTGGTAACTAACAGACGGACTGACTGACACATGGTGTTAATTTTAAATTCAACAATATAATATCATTGTACCTATACCAACAACTATTCTGAGCGAAGACGGTTTGTCAAAATTATTTGAAAATATTATTGTGTATGGAAAATGGTCATTTTAACATTTGGTGAAAATTTCTAGTGTTTACGGTTTTACTTTTTGAATTACAACAAAATATCAAAAATTGATAGATGAAAATTCGTTAATTTACTGATGAAAATCCAATATCATTAGAATTTTAAATTCAATCGCTCATAAAAAATTAATCTTACTTTCCGGTAAGCTTTTTTTAACGATTATGCAGGTTTACAGGTTCCTCTAGAATTTATAAGTGAACTGTGAATTTAACATAATTGTTTCTGTGCGCTTATCGAAATCAGGCGTCTAATATGATACGATATTAGTTGACATAAACAGTTCATATTTTCACCTTCGTAAATTGTTCATGTTTGTAATTTTTGTTTTAACATAAATATGTTTTTAGGCAGGGTACAGATATTTTATTTTTCTAACCAATTTTTCTAACGCTTTGTTCATTATCATAGGAACGAATGAAATGTAAAAATTACCTAATTTCCACTAGATATATAATATACTATTAATGGTTACTTATTAATACATATTTGTGAATCATATATTTTCTTTGAAGTTGAAAACGTCGAGTAACGTGCTACGTGTATGCCACACAACCACCATTTTTTGTAAGTACCTATGTAACACTTGCATAATCTTTACAAAATATATAATATAATATCTAAATGCTCGTGCTATAATATATCAATTTATTTATGTCTAGAAAAACTTTGTGCTACAGGTGTGTTTGAAATACACAGTGGGGGGGTTAAAAATGTTTTTTCTCAGTTTAATTTAAGTTCTAAATAATGAGGATATGTATAATTTTTAAATGGTATTTAATTTCAACCGGCAATGAAAAATAATAACTACATAGGTATACAGTGACCAAATTTGAATTTAAATAATATATCATGTTATATTTTTTATGTTAATATGTTCTTTTAAATTAAAGGAAAAATAATGTGGAGTTATAAATTATAAACAATTTTGAACCGACCAAGAAAGAGAATATTAACTAAGCAAAGTTGTTTATCAACGGATATTCATGCCAGTTGCCACTGTATATATTATTATAACTACCTATTACCTATGGTCCACATTCATGAATAAAAAATATATGTTACGAATGTGTCTATAATCACGATGAACTAAAAAGAATTCACTTTTCCTTAGAATATTTCAGTGCTTTAAAAGAGATGTAGTTATAATATTGTAATATTTTTATTAGTTGTCCATTTTAAATTCGACGTATTTTATGCATATAATAAACAAAAACAATTAAGGAAAAAGCACTCTATATTTATACGAGCATGCTTATACGTAGGTGGTACACTGGTACACACGTCACACTTTATGATTCTAAAATTAAATAAATAATTTATGTTATAATCAACTTTAATAAGTTTGAAGTCACCTATATATAGGCTATAAGTTATAACCGTATACTATGATAACGAGAGACACGTTTAAACATCTTTATATAGGTACACTTTTGTTGGCTGCTTTTAGAACATATTTACAGTAAAATGATATGTTTTTGTGAATTGCATTTGCAAATCAATATATATATGAGAAAATTACTATGGCTGTGAGCTATCGTATATTTTTGGATGAATCTAGAACTCTAGACATCATGGAATACCTCCAGGTCAAAAAATGTGATTTTTCCAATGTTATAGGTAATAATAAGAAAAATGATTTTAACTAATACATTTATTTTTTACTTTTAGTCAAAATAAACATTTAAATTCAAACTTCAAATTTGTACATCCATTATTTTACACCAAAGTCTAGAATCACTTTTTTCTATGAACGTAGAAATTACACACGTCATACTTACATCGCTTTTAGTTAGCAACCATCTAATAATATTTATTTTAGTTTAGAAAAACTACTCGTATATTAATAAATAATTCGTAAAAATACCTCAATTTTTGTCAGCAGTGGGTCGTTTTTTTGTGCTATAGTGTGATACCTAGCCTAAACTATCCATATATCATGCCTTTATTAGATTATTATTTATTGTTTCTTAACATACTAATTTTATTGTTATGAGGTGTATGGAAAAGATTATTTGATGCATTAGGTTCATTTAGCATCATTTAAATCACACGTGTAAAATACTAAATCGGGTTGGTCCATTTATATTTCAAATTAAAGCTGAAAGTTTGTACAACTTTTACCGTGCAAATCATATTTATTTTATTTCTTATTTTATTCTAAATATGTATTAATTTAGTATCTACTTAATAACATTATTACATTTTTTATGCTGGTGCCTAGTGATTTTTAACTTACTAAAAAGTATAAAAAAATTATTATTATTACTATTTATTTATATTTTAAGAAAACTTTTATTAATAATTTGTTCCAGCTATACTTATACTACAATACCAATAATAATTGTTTCTAACAATAAATAAATTTCATTGTGAAAATATAAATTTTATTATTGGTTATTAACAAAAAAATATAATAAAAGACAACGTAAACACATTAAACAAATGATTTTACTAACAAAATGTTTATCTAGTTGTTGTTAACACGCAATTTAGTTTAAATATAATTTTAGTAAAAAGAAAGAGGACAAATTACTCTGAACATTCTTGCATCCTTAGTAGAATCATTGAGAAAGTGGGACATAATTGTAGTAGTTTGGCCACTTCCCTTAAAATACGTCTAGGCAACTTAAATGAAAAAATATTTTTACATTAAGTTTATTTAATATAATAATATATTATATGGTATTAGTATATTACGATAAAGTAATAAATTATCAAACAAAATAACTCATTAATTAAACACTTATATAATAATACATTATCAACTCATCGTTTTCTTAGTGACTAAAATGTTTGCATATTATGATAATATTATTAGTAGATATTTTATTGCTTATAGATTTAAGTGCCATTTAACTATATTTTAAGTTAAAATACTAATAAAATGTTTAGATGAACGTTATAAACAGCCAAACGTATTAATATCAATTTAAAAACTTAGTCGTGTATGAAAATTCCCAATGGAGATTGTTAAGTATGATTGTTGTTATTTTAAATTTGTCAAGTCGCCTAAAAATAATCATTTTGAATAGAACTTATTTATTTCATCTAGGTTTACATTTCGTGTTAAAAGCTTATACAATATCGTGAATCGTGACTTTTGATTTTCGTAATATAATTCAAAACGGTTAGTTAAAATTAAGTATGAGACAACTATTAGTACTTATTAATTTGTAATTATTATTATTAATTACATATTAATATTGAGTAGGTATGTATAATATGTATCTACTATCTACTATGAACCTACTCCAGAATACAATATCCATAGTTTATATGCTTATCCCATTAATGTAATTTCACATTTACTCATTTACAATTAAAATCAATGATTATATATAATATATGTACCTACCTACTCTAATATTAACAGATTTACTTAGTACTTACTAATTAGCACTTTTAAGTCTTAATATATTGTAAACAGAAATGTTTTATCTTTTAATCTGTTTTGTTTCCTAAATGTATATAAAATAACATACATTACTTGGTTTACATAATATCTTCTGTGTTACAATAACATCACGATTTGTTAATTTTTTCAATATATAATGGCATATTGTATATAGATAATATACAAATGAAAAATTTATTTTTTCATGATCTAATTGTATTGCTAACTATTATAGAGATTTAAAAATTGTATATGTCTTATTAGTTATATCGCTCGTACTGGACGTTTCGAAGTATAGAAAACTACTCGTGACTATCAATAACAGCTAGTAGACAGGTACCTATTTATATGTATGTATTAGATATGATGGTGTACCTATATATTATATAAAACCATGTTCCTTATTTCTAGATGTTTTAAATACATCATATAGTTCAAATATCATATTTTTTTTTGTAGAATTACTCTTTTATTTATGTTTTTGTCGAAATAGAATGAAAATAATAATGTGAAAACAAAATAATATTAAACTATGTACATTTCAATTAAAGCATCTATAGTTTTGTTGTCTTAGTTAATAGAAATAAAAAAAAAAAACAAAAAAAAATGTAAAATTTATACATTGACGCTTAACTTCAAAAGCATTTCCGGAATTGATCAGCATACCTTTCAATGTTTCATAATAATAATAAATTATTAAACCTATATTTAAATATATTATTGTAATAATATTATTAAAATTTTACAATTAAATTATACGTCTTCTTCAATGATTATAAAACATAATGATAATGATAACAGTCGTTACCACCTCAATCAATATTATGGTATTATTATACATTTTCGTAACAATCTCGAATTGATGAGACAACTTGTCTACATCTTTGTCGTGACCTCTTCTGAACGATTATGTGTATAGAATCTATACTATAGATATATTATTCGGGGACTACCTTCATATAATAACACTTCTTATATCTTATGTACACACACACACACACGTCTCAACTCTTAAACGTTTTTGAGCTTTCTCCGAGACACACACATATACATTTGCGTGTGTCTGTAATTCTTCTTTGAGCCTATCAGCGCCGCTCATCGTCATTAAACATACCTATATGCACTTATATGTATATAATATTATGATATTCATTGTATGTTATTGTTTTTGGGATCCATGATGCAGCGGATGCAGCGTGCAGTATGTACTGCTGATTAAAACCAATATTATATACTGAAACCGAATAATAATAATAATATATTATTAATAATAATGGGAATTTAACCGGTGTCCAACTACGATATCAATGAGCTGGAATAAACTTTAAATAAAAAAAAAATCACAGTAATCCTGGTGCTCTAAACGAGTATTCCAATTAATGGTCAACACAGAACCAGTTTTTTTTAAAGAGGCCTCCCGAAAAAATAACATACACACCAATAATATTCATAGACAAATACCATTAATTTCATCCTGTTCGTTTCCAGTTCTCATTTAAGGCACTCCGAAAACTAGGTCAAAGTGTACCTACCTATACATTTCCAGAACTGTTGTTGAAAAATTATGACATATTACTATCGGTACAACTCAAAACTTTGATCGCATAATGTCGAAATGTCGACATTTGTATGTGGACACAGTGATAAATATTTATATTTATCGAACCGACGTTATTATTTACAATTATTATGCGCATTTGAATACCGGATATCGGGAGATAACTGATAAAATATAATATGTACCACCACGGCCACACGTTCGGCGTTGTTGAACCAGTTTTTTCACGAATTATACAATTTAACAAGTGCATTTTATTCATCGCTGTATTATATTATTATGGCGTGTTTTAAAGTGGTAAAAGTTTTATTTTGTATTATTTTCGGTTTTAGCCACTCAACGTCGTGTTATAAGTTACCGAAAAACGACGAGAAGTGTCCAGAAGTCAGGGCCAGAAGCAACTGTGATCTAGACGCAGTAAGAACTATATATGTGATATCATATACCTATAAATTCATTACTAATAAATATAGTTATATAAAATAAAAATATCTAAGTACAGTAAGTAGTAATGATAATAAAACTCATTGAGGCTTTTCAATTTTGTGAATGTGTCTTAGTGTCTATCATAAAAATCATTATTTCATTTATATCTTACTGTAAATCACATAATATGGAATTTGCACGATTTGGTTCGGTATTTAATATTTATTATTTTTAGGACTTAAAAATATTTTATTTAGTAAAAACTATAGTCTTTAGTTTGTCTATACTATGAAATCGATAAAGCATCGATATTAGAGAAGTTAGTGCAATAGAAGAAAAATATTGTTTTAAAATTGAGTTTGTGAAAAGAGAGAGCTGGAGAGTTAAATAACAAGTACAATAAGTCACAAGTTTCACTACCAGGTACTTCAGTTTGAGAGGGTACGTGAGGGACTACGATTGAGCCCTAAATTGAACCCGTTCAGATTTGGTAGCAAATTTATTATTATCCATCTCACACCTGGAGCGTAATACGATTTTAGGTCGAAGTATGCTAGTATGGGCATACTGCCAACCATTCTGGTTGAATGGTACCTATACACATTTTAAATTCCAAATGACGTTAGTTACAACAATTAGTTTGTTTTAATCAAATTTTTAGTTATTTTTTTGTGAATTTTTATTGATGTATCATTTTTGTTAAGGAGCCTTGTGCTGGTTTTTCAAATTTTTCGTAATTCTATAAAATTTTCAAATTTTATTTTATATTTTAATTGCTACCTTAATTATAACACTTTTCCACTAATCTACTACCCGATACCTATTTAGGGGAGGGGGTTGATATAGTGTATTATGTCGAAAATAATGATTTCACATGAATAATTATCAGGCCTTGTAGAATTGTCGGATTTTTAACAACTATTTTTTTATCCGAAATAAAAACACTTTTTACAGGCCACACTAAACTCCGATTTTTTATTTTATTTCAAATAATGGCATAATATAAGTTATAAAAATAGCTTAAAGTTATATTATCATTGAAGAAATACTATAAAGTTTGAGATTAAAATATTGAAAAACAGAGTTTGATGCTGCTTGTAGAATATGGCACTCTGATAAAAAATTATCAAATTTGGTTGATTCCACAGAACAGGATAATATTATTCTCATAGAGCTTATTTTTGTGACAAAATTATATTGCACCGGGTGCCATAATATAAAATATAGTCTAATGTCTAGTCCAACATTATTGAAGAAATCGTTTTCTGTTTTGCTTTGTAGGTATACTCATAGTTTCAATACGCGTCAGAAGAAGCATTAAAAAGATTTAAAAAAATATTACCTAGGTATCAACATTATACCAATACAAGCTGAATATTCGGGATTCACCCGTATTATGCAGTTTTTTTCTGGCAACTCCTATGTATAGTTTATAAGCTAAATAGGTGTATCTCGGTTTCAGTATACCTCAGTTTTTGTGTACTTGACAAATCAGCGTCAGTGTACCTATCTTTGTAAAATAATTCGACCTAGATGGGTAACCACAAGTCACGTATTGAATTCAACATTTGGTATATTTTTTAACGTATAATAACATTGTTTAATATCTGAAACATTTGGCGAAATCTCTGAGATTAATTCAATGTAGTAGTTTTTGTGTATATAAGATAAACACATACATTTGATTTTAAGATAATATAGTTTCTTTAATTGATGCCATACACACGTGAAGATTTCGGATTTGATGCATGTTATTGTACCTGATCTGCCCGAGTAACCAATGGCAACTATTTATATAAGTACCTACAAAACAAAAATAATAATAATTTCTACTATTACTATTATAATCTGCAACCAATGTCCAATGTCAAAAAAAAAAGTTTTAATTTCCACCATGAATCTCAAAATCCCTGTTTGACCACCTCTTTAAAATGAAAATATCGGAAAATCCTTTCTTATTGCACATCTAAATCATTAGAGGAACCACTTTTCCAAATTTCAAGTGTGTACGTTTTGTAGTTTTTGAGATGTAGCGATGTATGAGTGAGTGAGTGTCGAGTGAGTGGTATTTGGCTTATCTTTATATATTATAACGTATTTAAAAAAATGTCTATATAGGTATTTAATAAATATATGTGTATAATTTCTTTTAACTTCAAAGTTATATATATATATATAATATATTGTATAACTTTACAATTAACATTGTTTAGTCGTTTGTTCTTATAGTATAGTTACGACTTAAGGATAATTTATAATCTATTTAAAATAATTATTACTTTAATTAATTTAATGTTAAATACAATTTTATTTTATGAAGTTTTCAATCAATTATGCTTTAAGGAAAAATATTCACATTTTAAATCGTGTGTTATGATTATTATATAGATATTTAACTTCATATATTTAAGATGTATTAGTAATTTGATTAAGCTTCATAGTTGACACGTTTTAAAAAGTATTTGTTAATTTATTTTTATCATTAGTAATAATGTTTATAAATTAAATATTTTATAAATTAATTTTACAATAGGTTGTATTGTAATCACTAATCGTTGTATATATAATATGAAAAAAGTAGGTAACCAATCTGCTGCACAGTAGATGTCTATAGTAATCCTACTTATTGATTAAATTACTGTAATGTATTTGTTAAATTTGATTTCAATGATAAGTTGATAGACCATTATTAGATACGAAAAACGATTCTGAGCGAAAACAGTCTGGCAGCCTTATTAGTATACATTCTTATGAGTTATATGATATATATTTATATATTTTATATTATACTATTAATTAATTTTACTATCTATAATTCGATAGATTGAATTAATTTTAAGGCGAAGACATTGCATTTATGATATTGTTAATATTTGATTAATATAAGTATTATATTATTTAGTAAATTTATATTTGTATCATAATATATTATGGTTATTAACTTTTGAGTGAATACCGATTGAAGAAGACCTCGTATCTTTACGTATTGTCTCTGCCTTGCTAACATATTTAATACATCAAAATCTAATTCTAGCAGTTACAATATTTTTTTGTTAGCTTAAATATTAGAGTGAACTGATCTATTATCTAACTACATTATCTGTGTTCTATAGTTGGATTTTTATGTTATTTCATTATTAATTGAGTTATAAGTACTTACCTATGTAAAATATTAAATTTGAAAATGTTCATAAAATCACAAAAAAATTAAAATATTGTAATTACAAAGAAGAGAACACAGTTAATGCCCTTATCTTAATGTTAGATACTTAGATAATAGGTCAATTCACTCTAATTTGAAATTAAGAATTAATTATTTAAGTTTTGACATCCTAATATGTAGATTGGTGTGAATAGGTTTGTGGTATATTATAATAGGAAATACCATACAATATTCAAGCTTTTTACCCAACAAATTGTGTTGACATTCATAGAAAACAAACTAAAAAAAATTGAAACTGAAAATGTCCGTAAACAGTTCAAAACAAATCAAAATATTTTAAACCTTTTATCGTGTATAGAAAATGCTAATATAAAAACCAGTGAAAACTGCATGTATGTGACACTACTTACACTTAGAAAAAAAATCGATATAAGCGAAAACTAATTTTGCGTAAAAATTCCCGTTTTTCTTAATTTTTTTTTTTGTTTTCCCCGTGCTTTTGAAAACAACTGGGAACTTTAAATTTCCATCTCCCAAAAGTACCAACTTTCCTATCGGTAAAGATACCGAAGTTGATAAACGAAACATTATTTCAACTACTTATCATGCATATAGACACAAAAAATAAAAAAAAATAAAAGAATCTATAATAAATATACATCATTGTAAAATCAATATATTAATCGCTCTACTCAAAATCTAAAGTAAACAGTTTTAGTTTAGTTTTCAGCCATTACTCATCAGGATTAAAGTATTATAAGTAATAAATTATCGTTATAATTGCATAATTGACTGATTTTTCAATGTAGGTAGTAAGCAATTGAATAATTATTCAAGTAGGTATTACATTATCAATTACATTAATCAATGCTATTGTTTTTTAAAAGTATTATTTACACATCTGACACATGCTGTAGCTATTTAATTTTGAAATAACTATTAAATAAATAAATTGTCTGATACACTTTTCTATTTTAGGAAGTTCAAGTATAAATCCCGCCGATTAAGTTTGAACTTAAGTTTATTGATTACCTAGCTTTTTGACTAACATGAAGACAAAATAGATTAGTATATGTGGTATAATACTATATATTATTATAATACCATAATGTATATGTTTTAGCGCATGTTTGTTTATGCTCTATCTTAGATTAAATCAGTTTACGTAATTGCAAATCATTTAAATAATAAAAGTAACTTTTATAAAAAAAAAACTCCCGATTAATACTGAACGGAAAGTATCTATTCAATATTAGGACTTAGCCAATTAGGAGATAGGTTATAATATTAAATTACATTTAAATTGTTTAAGAATATTAATTTCATACTCGTGAAAAAGTTCCTTATAAATCGGTTAAAATAATTGTTAAAATATTTTTTGTAGGTATATAATAAATTGTTTTATTCAATATAAATGTATATAATATAATATAATAATAATATGTGCAAAGGTACATTCATATTTCATAATACATGTGATGTACGTTTGTACCAATATATTTATATGTAAAAAATACGTTATTTGATATTCAAATATTATGTTTATATAGCTGTTACATATAATGTCGTGTGCAGTCAAATGGTACATTTTTTTTGTCATCGTTGACATCTTGTATAGTGCACATTGGTGAAAGTGTGGAAGGAGAACTGTGGGAAATTATTCCACTACATATTTTAATTTATATCTTTATCTACCCTTAACTTATTTTTTCCAAAACAATGCATGCCTCAATCAATCCTCTCTAACGAATTGTGATTTTAAATTTTAATGATACCTAATAAATATGCATATGAATTACTTATTATAGGTAAAACAGTTTTTGTAAACAGTTGACATCAGATCTGTTGAATACCTAACGCACTCGATTATTATTACTATTGTCTGTTATTATTAAGCATTGTCCTCATGACAAATAGTATGTGTGTGTGATTTACTTGATAATTTACTTTTAATAAAAATTTTTATTACTAAACTAATTGTTTAATTAATTAAGTATAATAACTGGAATGTTTTGTATTGGTATGTGTTATATGGTACATTTGTTTGAAAAATCATGAGTGAGGGTTTGTGAAATTATACCCCCCTCCCTCTCCACTCACACAAACACGACGATACTACCATTACCAATAATTGAATAATATATGTGTACTGTACTACTGTGTAGGGTATAATACGATCATTGCACTTTATTATACCTACATCTATATGTATACTATAGCTATACACCGACTAACGCAGTATCGGGTTGTATATAATACCTATACAGAAAATATGCATCGTTACATTGATATTATACATTGCATATTATGTAAAAATGTAAATTAATGTTTAATAATATAAATGAAACGTAATTGGATTTTCAGATTAAAGGTCCGTGGAACGTGATCGAGTACTATGCGAGTTCCGAAGAGGTGGAGATCTACAGATGCATGAGGTCGACGTTCAATCTATCGCCGGACACGCCAGAGATTTCCATGGACTTTACGTATAGCTACGCGGACGACCCGGATAACGAGATGCTGACCGGCAACATCACGTGGAATATACCAAGCTTCGAACTTCCCGGTCATTGGGTTCACATGGAAACACCATGTATGGCACATTATTATATTACATAATTGATAATAATGTACTTTATAATACGTGCATCATGTGTTTTAACGTAATTTAGTGTTACATAATAATAGTGTATACCTACTACAATTACCTAGTCGAAGTTGATATTTGGCAAAACATATAAAGTTATATAGTTTAAATTATAATAGGTACAAACCTATATTATAATATAATAACTAATTCTTGTTCTCGTCAAAATATTGACGTCAAAGTAACTTTTAATATTTGCAATCTCAGATGAATTTTGTTTTTACAGAGGGTAAAATTAACTTAAAGAAGACCACTTTGCGATTTTCCAGACGAAGGCGTTTACAACACGTTTGTACTGGATTGTAAGGACACGTGGGCAGTGCTTTTGCACTGCGCTGAGAAACCGTCTAGCCCGCGGTACCTGTCCAGCATCCTATTGTCCAGGAACAGGACGGTGCCGGTTAACGTACGCAGTTACGTACACGACAAACTGCCCAAGTACGGAGTCCAACTCGAGTACACTTTCCCTATGGTGCAGGACGATTGCAGTCCCGCCGTCATCCCGCTGTACTACGGTACAAAAACGGTGGCATCCGGCAACAGGAAGACCGGGGCTGGAAATAACAATGTTAAGCACCCCATGTTGCACAACGACCGTGGCAATAAGCAACAAACCGAAATCGATACAAATTTCAATAATTGATAATGTATATTGTTATCTTGAATATCGATTTACTTTAACATATTTTGGTAAAATTAAATTACAAAATCATATACACTGCAGGTGTGTATTATACTCAAACATGATCGATATTATAATTTGATCATTAAATGTATGCCTAGACGTTTGCATGTTATTTATTTATATTTAAAAACGTGCGTTTTGTTGTTTTTTTACAGTTAACCGTCGCGCGTCGTCGGCATAATAATAACAATTAATATAATTTACACCGGTCTTACTTTTCAAACTCTTCGTTTCTCCGGGACGAGAATATTTTTACGGCCTCAGTAATCCACTAGCTGCTGTATAATGTAGTTGCATATTTTATTAATAATACAAGGTAGGTATATAGGTTAGGTTAACATCAACGTGCAATTATACATTCTTTCAAATGCAAACACATTATTATTACTTTTAGTTTTCACTAGCTAGCCTAAAAATTTGAATTATTTATGACGTGTGTCTTTTTATTGTAATGAAAATAATTAGACCGTTTGAAACATTATACAAGCTATTTGAATATAATGTAATATATACGTATCGTTAGTTCGCATCTAACAACAATGATCATGTCACACTAACACAAACAATATATTTTATTATGAATATTAGGTATCTCAACATATAAAATACTCTCTTGCGTTTTTCTTTTGTACAACCAAGTACTTTTAGACTTTAGGCTTATAATTTGTAGTAGGTAATCGCATATTATTTTATATTATAATGATATATTATATTATACTGTTTGGAATCCCGAAATCGAACGAAATATACAGATAATATTATAATTTAGTACCATATTATAGAATAATGAGAAATCCGGCCGATGTATAAAATATTATTCGATCGGTGATTTTATCGGAAAAACGACGGATGTATCTAGGTACCTATACGATATTATAATGATAGTAATTATTTCATACCGAGGACCATGAATGCGCGGCGATCTCGTTTGTTTGATCTATACACATTATATATACGACGCTAATCAATGGCATGCTAATAACGTACGCGTAAAATGAACTAAACCAGTGCGTATTATAAGCTTATATACTTGTACCTACATTATATGTACAACACACATATATAGTACGTGTGGTCCCGACGAGCGTGTGTGTGTGCGTGAGTGTGTGTGTGTGTGTGTATAATAATATCAATGGATCATTAATACTAGGTTTTTTTTTATTTTACTTTCCATAACATTTTTTCGTACGCAAATGGCGTGTTGTTATATATACGCGCGCACACCACACGATAGGAGGAAGTAGTTATTCGGTTAGCCCCTGTCGGCGGCGGCGGCTTCCTTTCGCTTCCGACACCACTGAGTGGCGGCTCGCGTACACACTCACTCACACACACACGCACACACACACACCACCAACACGTATTATATACATGTATAATACTCTATCCAGTTCCCATAAAACGGGGTTCCACTTACGACAATGACTTATGAGTGTGTGTGTGCCACGGAGAAATAAAAAGTACACAGAGGGGAGGCGATTAAGCCTGGAGCGCGTATAGTGCGCGCGCGCTGGTATATAATATACATAGCTGCTGCTGCCGCCGCTGCAGGTACTTATGTACAACTACAGGTACATAATATATATAGATATCCGAGAAGAAGATAATAAGTAGGTCACGGGGCCGACCTGCCCGGTGGAATGCAGACTGACCGCCCCTCCCGCCCAAGGTGCTTTCCCTCGCTCACCACACCTCCCTCCCAGGACACCCGTCGCTCGTCCACCAGAGACCCGCCGCGTAGACGGCCGACGGGGACACGTGGGAACCGGCCCGCGAGTCCATTGCCAAAATCACATTAATCCTGCTTATTATCCCTTTCATTTTGTCATTACACATGATATTTACACTCGCACACACGAACGTATGTTATATATGCAGTATATGGACTGGCCCTGCAGCTGATGACTTCTTCCCCCTCCTATATGCGATTTTCGAGATGCTTGTTAAAAACTTACTGGATCTTAGTAGGTAAAAATATCTCAAAACCTTAAGTGTATTTCCGTTAAAAATGTTCGTATGGAACATTATGTAGCATTAGTATGAGCTAGTATTAGCTTAGTATTAGCTCATTAGTCATTAGTATGAGCTGCGAATAATTTTCGATGGAAATAATTAACTGATGCAACTCTTAATATTACCTACATGGCTACATGATATTGTTACAAGCCAAACTTTATTGACCAACAAATTTGAATCGCACCGCATCAAACCGAAATCAAAAAAAAAAAAATAAAAGGTTCAAATCAATTTCAAAATAAACTTTATATTATTCACAAAACTCACAGAGTTTGAAATTTGATTTAGTTAGTCATTAGTTATTACTTATAGCACCTCAGTTATAAATATGAATGGGAATTGGGAAACATAAATTAGGTACTCTTAAATATTATGTTTTACTCGACGATAATGATTGGATCATCTCGAACAATGATTGTTAATCCAATAATGAGAAATGAAAAATAAAAAATAATTTTTTTGAAGTTGATAATATATAGTATAGGCACACATATATAATATACCTATAGGCTATAAGTATATATTGTATAGGGTGATCAATTTAATGTAAGACAAAATTTAACGTTATTTTTAGAAAACAATTACCTTTCTAAAAATATTTCACTTACATAATTTTAAGTCGTTTCAAAATAACATTTTTGGGAAAAATATGATATTTATCCAATATTTTTTGTTATCATTTTTTAAGTTTCTTACATTTTTGAATGACAACATATATTTTTCATTTCATAGGTAATCAAAGCAAAATATTATTTGCAGTATTTTGATCTATAAAATCAAATTTCTGACATTTAATTTATTAGTTATAATTTTAAATAGTTCTATCTCATAAGTTATTCGTCCGAAATTCAAACTTTATAGAAGTATCTTAAATAATATTTTGCTTTGGAATGAGGAATTAAATATGCATGATGGCAATAAAAAAAAAAAAAATATATATACATTTTAAAGAAAAATTTTGTTTTTTAATGATGTTTAAAATTATGTGGAAAATATTATTCTAAAACGTTAATAGTATTGAAATAATGAGTGTCTTTAAATGGATCACCTGGTATATAGGTGATGAACAAACGTGCCCATCCCATCGCAACGGCAATACGGTATGACGATCTGCAAAAAAATCAGATTACGATAGGAAACTAGTTGTGGAAAAAAAGTCGTCGACAGGCAAAATACACACGGTGGCCATTCTGCGTACTGTATTATATCACCTCTGAACAGCGGACCCCTCCAAATGGCGGACACATTTTCAGCGACCGAGAGGTGCCCGGTATTTAGAAGTTTCACTGTAAGTACCGAATATAATATATGTACGATTCGGGGTGTATATAACATGATATAATATAGGTATCGCGACCGGAACTTCGAAATTAACGGTGGTGGCCAGTGAGGGAGACGATTCGGCGGAGGCTGTACGACGTATAGAAGCGGTCCATTTGATCGTCGATATGTGGAGGTACATATATTATTATACTCGAAGGAAGGTGCGTTACGCACGAGTCCGCGTTCGAACTACTGCACCTAATAACAATATAATAACGCGTGCGATCGCCGTATATACCTACCGATATAGCAATAATATAATATCCATGTGTAGTATGTATCATATACATATATTGTTATATTATTATTTATCATCATACGAATATTATTATTGCCGCCGCGTGTGCGGGAGAGAAGGCGAACTCGCAATAATTAAAAACTTTTTTTTTTGTACTTTTACACAGGTATACTTTACTATTATTATTATTATAACGACGATAATAATTATATCGCTACACGACTGCGTGTTATTATTATTATTATTATTATTATTTTCGGCGTTGTTGTGTATAATAATATTATTATTATCATCATGTATCATACTTGTATCCGTTCCGTTGCCGGATACGTTAATTAATTAATAAGGGGAAAAGAAAAACGATCGTACGGCGCTGCAGCTCTCAGCCGATCGACGCCAACTTTAGAATATTTAATACCACGGTACGCCTGATGCTGCGCATATATATATAGTATTATAATATTATATATTATTATTATGATTATTATATTATATGGGCACTCTATCGCTGCACACATCGTAATTTTTTTCACACACACGCGCACGTCGTGACTGATAATAACTATTTGCGGGAGGAAACAATAATATAATGTAATAAAATAATGATACATGCAGCACGGACATGACAGTGATAATGATTAAGATACGTGTAACCAGTGGCGTAACTTTTGGAGCCAATATTTTTTTTTAGAGGGGTGGGAAATTTTATAGCATTTAAAGTGGGGCCAGGAAATTGTGTACAATTTTACCGGTAAGGTATATTTTTTTACCGTTATTCTGAAAACCGAGTGAACATTAAATTTGTGTATTTTTTTATTTTTTATCATTAGATTAGGTTTTTATACAAATCGGTAATTTTATACAAAACGAATATGACTAGGGATTACTGATAAGTTATAAGAATATTGTGATCATTTAACACCACCATGCGGTAACCACTACAACATTTTCATTACTTTATATTAATATATTATTATATTCCTTATATAATATATAATAGTTAATCAACAGACTGTTAATTTGAATATATTATTAATATATTTATTATAATAAAGGACTGACAGTCATTTATTCATAAATGTTATATTAATTGTATTACTTTTTAAAAATACTCTAATACCCTATACATGTATACCTATTAAATATTTATATGGCTTATGATTTATTATATCCAAATATGATTTTTAGTAGGTATATCATTTTATAAATATATTTATAACGAAGATTTTCATGGAACATTAAACTGAGTTATTAAGTTTATTAGTAAATTTAAAAACCGTGTAGGTAGTCTATAAAAAAAATATAACAAAATTCTAAGGGCATAAATGAATGTATAATAGAATATAACCAAATTTAATGATTTTACAGTACAATTATTTAGGTAGGTACTGCTAAAATTGTTTGATAAATATTAAAAAATTATTTTGCGTAAAATTCACATCACTATAATTTTACATACATTGCTTGTATTACATATGTCATAAATATAATGGGTAGGAGGTGATTCCATCCCTCAAATTATTTACCAATAATAAATCAATACATTCGTTAACACTATAATACTTATAAAGCAGCGTACCTATATAGGTAAGTACTTGAAGTTCTACAAAATTTTAAAATTGTCAAAATTAGTTAATTATTTAAATTAGTGAAAACAAATTAATCTAGTAGGTTACTGGCTACTATATCCATATATTATTATATCGACAATAAAAAACATAACTTTTGGTGTAAATACGAGATCGGAGATACTTATATACAGTATAATTGTATAAATATTATGTTAATAAATAATTATTACCTATAGTACTGTATACTACTGTAAAGGTACGTAAAATGGACACAAGCTAAAGCATTATGTTTTAAAAAATTTTGTGTTGTACTAATACACAATATGTTAGACCAGGGATGGCCAACCCCGCGGCACGCGACATTTATCAAATATTTACAAAAAAAAAAATATTTTTTCGCCGATATATTCAAAACATATCGATAGCATTAATTATGCACAAGAAATAAGGAAACTATATCTGCTTTTGAAAGTCGTTTCACTAATTTAGACAAATACAAGACAATATTTGAAGTATATATTCATCTCCTTTTCATACTGATGTCAATTTGGCCCCAGAATATCTTCACATGAAACTCATTGACTTACAATGCAATAATAAATTAAAACACATTTTTGAAATATCAAAATCAAAAATAGATTGATATAATATTATAATAATATCACAAAAGAAAAATTTCCCAATTTGAGAAATCTGGCACAAAAAGTTGTGAGTGCTTTTGGATCTTACATGTGTGAATCGTTTTTTTCGAAAATGAAATTCACCAAAGACAAATCACGCTCAAACCTAACAGATGAAAACCTGCAACATCAATTACGGTGTGCAAATACAAGCATTTCTGTTGATTTAAAAAAGCTTAGTGAACGAGTTGAGAAACAAATATCTCACTAAATAGTAAAATCAATAAATTAAGACTATTATATGTAATACCCGCTATAATATATAATATTATCTATGTTAATAAATTATGAGTCATAGTAAAAACAATAATAGTTCATTCTGTTTATTTCAAATAATTAATACACTAGCTAAGACTTATTTTATAATAATAATTAATTTTGTTTATAATGTTTACTCCATTTTTTTTGTATTGGGGCAAAATACTTTTATAATTTTGAATAATAAAATATTAAAATATGTGATTATATGTGATTTTTTACTGACTGATGACCTTTTTTTTTTATTCTTTTTGGCAACCCTATATGTGTCCTGCAAGATCATTTGAGTTGGCCATCCCTGTGTATCTATATTATAGAGCTCAAACAAGAGAATAAAATGATGTCTTTACTATAATATGTCAAGGGGCAACTTCCCCCCAACAGATTACAGCCATGCGAGTAACTGTGTATCGAATTAACAACATTTTTGCCTATGAATTTAACTAAATTATAATTTATAATTTTAGCAACCTTCACGATATCGTTTTGAGAACCACTGCAGCAGCAGAAGAATAGATAGAATCGATTTGCATTGAATTATGAAAAATACGTGTGCTGCAATCCCCTTAATTCGGTAAGATTTAATAAAATCGCCGGAAAGCAATTTATATTTTTTATATTTCAATATTTTATTATACAATCTGTAATTATTTATTTACAGTAAGTATAAATTATGTTAGTATTTAATGATTTTGAGATCTTGGGGGAACTTCACAGTAGTGGGGAATGATCTCTAATCATTCAACAGGCCTCGACACTAATTTCGTTTCAGTCACCTTCTGGGATCACCTGGGATGTTTCGAGTAGATATATTGGAGATAAGAAGATTACGGTGGTTGGATAGATTTGAGTGGAAGCATTTGTAGGGTTTTGGCTACGAGTTTTACTGTTGAGATGAAAAGGTCCTTGGTTTTAATAGGAGTTTATTAGGAGAATTCGGTTGTTTAGATTGATGTATTTAGAGGTTAGAAGTAGTCGTAGCTAACAGGATCGGTTGTTCAGATCAATTCGCTTGGTATGGATGTGGTGAGCCCAGGTTAGTCGCCGGTCCATGGTAAGACCTAGCTAGCTAATATTTTGTGTGTCTGGGTAGGTTATTGAGGGTTATGGTAGGGCAGATTTTTTACTTAGGTGTATTGTACCCTGTATTTTAAGCCATTTTGACGATATCACGACGTTTCTAATCATTTTTCTAAACAAATTTTGAAGCAGGTGTATATACATATAAACGTGTGACGCTAAGTGTCCACGCTAATTATAAAATTACTGATAATATAGGGATAACATAGATTCTCGAATGAAACAAAACATACATCTTGTATATTATTATATTTTTGATTTTTATGGTTTTGTCGACTTTAAATCTATCTTTTGATATGGTTAATCTTTAGAACAGTTAAGTGTTTTCAACATTTAATTGTAATGAGTGCTTTTATTTGCTCAGAAAATCATTAAATTGATTTCAGATTTACGGGTTACATAATATTTCATATTTTAATTCAAAACAATATGGATAAACAATTTTGTTGAAACCACTATAGCTCGATAGCTTATAAAAGACACGACAACATACGACACAAAATAATATTTATGTTATTTGAATATGTGTAATGTGTAAGAACAGTAAACACACACCTTTATATTATAATCATTAAGCGGTACTTACATTTTTATTTACCAGATTAATTTCCTATAAGGTAGGTTTTAGGTACAAAATGATTTATTTTTATGTTACCTAGAAGGCTACAAATTACTATA
>WHPZ01585981.1:5589-19186 GCA_016617965.1 Macrosiphum rosae
TAATATATAAAATGGATAGCAGCTGAATGACGTGAATCGCACTGTATACTATTTTTACCGACACGTGTGGGCACAAGAGCGCGTGTACTCGAATACGACAAAAGTATTATTATACATTGTCGGCATCACCCCACATTTCGGAGAACTGTGCCATGGAAATGTGTAATGGCGAAGAGAGACCAACGAGGGGAATCCGGAGAGTACCTTAACCCCATTATAACATCGTGAAGTTGTTGTTTGTACAATGTTGTACGCACTATCTAATCAACACGTGCGGGTCGATATTATTTGGTAAGAAAAAAACCTAACCCAGATTAGGACCGACGAGAAACTTGATAATAATTAATTAGACATTCTATTCTTACTATCGATATTGATATTATTTTTTTATTCTATGAGTGGCAAGAATATTGTATTGGTCTTACAATAATCTGTAGTCTTGTTGTTTTTTCTATTTCTATCGTAACCTTTTGGAATAGAAAAAATACTTCGACCTCCAACTCATAGCGTGTTTTAGATTGAAAACTGGATCTAGTTAGATCTTTTGGGAATCAAAAGTAAAAATGTCCTGTGGTAATCAAAATAATTAAAAGAAACACTTGGGAAAAACAATGATTTCACGCAAAAGCGGTTTTTGAACAAAATCAAATTTGTTTTTTGTTTTAATTCTAAAAAGTAAAATGAAAGCAGTAGACTTGAATGTTTGATAAAACAATTATATTAGAATTTATGAGACAAGATACGTATAAATAATTTTCAAAATATTGATTCTATTATAATTTGTAATATTTAAGTATAAACATTTTATATTTTGGATAAGTTTAGTTTTATTTTTTGTTGTGAAGAAAAAAGGTTGAAAATGTTGTAAAATATTTCTTATAAGTATTCCAGGCTGAAACCAGAAAATCTTCAAAAAATAAACACAAGTTTACAAATTATTGTTAAAACAGGGATTTCAAGTCAAAATGTTGACTAAATCGGATATTTAAACGAAAACAAAACGATTTTAGTTATTTTGTCGTAATTTAAAAATTCTATAATCACAGAGATTTGAAACTGTTCAAAACAACGTATATTGTTATTTACTTTTCACAATACATTTAAAAATATATTTAGAATACTTTTAAACTATTTTCTATACATAAACCTTATTTATATACACAGTTGTGTGCTACCTACACACGCCTTGTAATATTATATGACAATAATATTCTATTAATACTTCATATTATGATATGCAATTTTTTTTAGCAAAAAATAGTTCAGTACACCGTCGCATAACTAATAAAAAAATATAGTACTATTATAATAATATAATTATATTATATTATAATAAATTACCCTTAGAAATACAGGCCGGCGGTCTGTCTCCATTTTTCATTGTATACAATGATTTTTATTGAATTCAATGTTAACACAATATTCATTATAGTGACTTACTCATTGACGAGTTACACTCAACACTTGCCTACTATACAGCATAATGACTATTCAGGTGGTTTTCTTTTGTAGTAATGCTGTTACCTGACACTGTTGACCACTAATCCTTGATAAAACTCAAGTCCGAAATAATATCATTGTGATAATATTATTATGATCCATCATTATTAATATGTCGTCCAGTTTCTCAAATCTTGCAAACAGTGATTGCACGAGCTTCTGATTTTATATTTTATAATTAATAATAATTATAAATGACTACTGTGTGTTACATCGGTTATACCTACGATATGACATAGTCCATTAATAGGTATTGTTAATAACGACGAAGCTCATCAGTTTTTATTGTAATTTGAAAAAAATTATTATTACAGCCATTATTAGGGCCAGGACTTTACAGCTATGTATTCGTTTCCTATATGAGGTAAAAATCTAACTTGTATACAATATAAATTCCTATTATGCCATACTGATTCAAAATACCTAATTCATATTTTCTTTAATTTTCTTCTTTTCGCTTTTTTTTTTTATTGATTTTTTGCAATTATTCCAGTTGTGGCATTTTAAATTGTAATAAATATTGTGTCATAATAATAAAAAAACTTAAATCTAATTAATAAGAAATGAAAATATACGATTCCTATTTATGTATGACAGTAGGTACAGGTCTCAATCTATGTCAAACACGGAAAACGGACTACGGTGATTATTGTTTTCGTTTATCCAGCTATAAACATTAATTTTGAAAAAGAACATTAATTTAAATTGTAAGCGATATGTGCCCAATTATTATAACAAATATATTAAACATTTACATATAATACTGATGTTTCTTAGATATGTTTTATGTAATAATCGGAACGAATAGAGTTCAAACGGTCGGGGCAGAGTGGTCGTTAAATTAGTTTTATCTGCATAAGCGATATGGTCTTTGATGCGTATGTGATTATATTTTACTAGTCTTTGCTATATTATACATATTGTATACATTACTATATTATGTATCTATTACAATGTTACTATAACTAGGTACTAATATTATTTTAAAGTTAGAGTTCATAAATAATTATTAATTAGGAGGTATGTACCTATCTACGTAAATTGTATATTGCGATATTAATTTATTATTTGATTTTTTAAATATTATGATTTATGAGTTTTGACAATGTTCATCACTTACAATATATATTAATAATACCTATACACATAAATTCATACTCATTCTCCCAAATGTGTTTCGTTCATTCAAACATTACCTGTTAACCTGAATAGGTACAATTCAATTATTGTTAAAATTTTTTAACTACAGTCCAATTTTCTCAAAATAAGTGCAAAACTACCTTACCCTTATTAATATTTTATGAAGTCAAGTAAATTACACGTTATAATACATAAATGTTCCAGAGTCGTAATTAAATAATTGCTTACTGTTGAAATTTTATTCAAAGTATGATAAAAAATGTTCTCGAAAAAAAAATCACCAAAGCCAATCAACTTTTGTTCCCTATTTTCTGAAATGGGCATTTCCTACAAAAATTATATTTATTACAATTTGTATACTCATCGGCCCCAGCCCATTTAGTCTTTTTTAGTCATGTTCTTTTTTTGTTAGAAAATGAAAAAAACATGAAAAAATACGATACCTTTTTTTAGACGAAAAAAAATAATATTGTGATGAATGATGATATTATAATATTTTTGATCATACTAAGCCGAGGATTACTCAATATAATTTGTGTTTTCTAGCTGTTTGCATGTGATTATGCAATGAATGAGTTTGATTATCAGGGGATGTCTAGCAACAGCATAAATGAAACCTAGTCACAATATACACCTTCATTGAATTACAAACCAATTTTAGTCAATTTTAAATGTTTTTTATTTCTCTATAAATGACGGTAGAAATTCTATTGCTGTGTCAAAAAGTTTGAAAATGTATTATGAAGTCCCACATACATTTTTCATATACCAATTAAAAAATATCGGAAATACACCTGTGCAATGTTTTTATAAGCATTTGAATTTCAAAAGTTGAAAAAAAAATTATCAAAATCATTTTAATTTAACACATCCATTACAGTAGGGGTCACCAACCTTTTCCAACAAGTGAGCTAAAAGTTACAAATACCTGGAGTACGACCACTATTTGATTAAGTATATAATAAGTACATCATTATTTATATTACTACATGCAGCATGTACCTATGCATGATAATATTATTTTATTATTTTTCCATGGGAAAATTGTGTTGTTCTTCGCTAATAGATAGGTACTTAATTTTGTGTATAAAGCGTAAAAGTGTGTCTAAGCCTTAAACTTTATGATTGAGAACGTGATCAAAGGATATTGCTATAATTAATTTTTAATACAATCGCCCAATATTCCTCTAAAAATCGATCCCTACATGAAAGTGACCCACTCAGACACTTATTGTATAGCAGTCCGGTGCCCACTTGTCTACCTTTTTTTTATACCTCATTAATGTTAATGAGTATTTATTTTCATTATGGTCGCCACACACTGCAACGGTAGCGGTAAAATTCTTTTGTCTTGGTGGTAAATTGTGACCGGCTTCGTTTTTCCGTTACCGCGTCTAGCGGTAATCGCCACCGCAGCAGTGTGTGGGGACCTTAATAAGTATTAAAAATTGAATTTGTTATTTACTTATATGATAATAGCATTTTAACAACCTAATGATGAAATTACTCCAACAATATGACAAAAACAAGTTGTCCCGGATCAATATTTAGAGCATGCCCCCCCCCATAATAAAATCCTCTTCAGTAGGTACGCCCCTGTATAATATAAGTTTATCGTTCAATATTTTAAATAATTAATATTTAGAGAACATATTATAATATGTGACAAATAGAAAACTGCCAAAAACCAATATTTGTTATTGTGATGGGAAATTGGACTATATTATTGCCATACTCGAGTATTACCTATAAAATAAATAATATGCCGTGTTATCACACATTCACTAAGTGAATTAGTGAAATAAATATTTGCATGGATTGGATATGTAGATTGTACATTTTAACGAAAATACATAAAATAGACATTTATTTTATGTAATCGACAATAAGTAGGTACCTATATTGTATATACTCTTGGTATAATTATTAAAATAAAACAAATTACGGCAAGTTTTTTAAACTATAATTTACTGTATTATTTTATGAACAAAAGTATAACTATAGTATAATTTATTATAATTATTAGCAATTGTACTTTTAATGATTGAATTATTGTTAAATAAGATTGATAATAACGAGTTTATTTTAATTAATATTAAGTTATAAACAATTTCTATGATGTCAACATTTATCTACTTGTACCGACTATTGTATCGTTATGAAATATAAACACGTATATAATTATTAAGTAGGTAAGTACCTATTAAACAATTTCAGTATGTCGACATTTTTTTTATGTTATTTTTTCTAGATTATTATTTTTTTTCTCGACAGTTGATTGTACTTCATGCATATATTATATTATTGACATCAACTATTTAATATAAATATAATATGCAATACAATATAATAATGTTATATAACATTGCATGATATTTTTAAAACATGCAAATTCCACACTTTTTGATTTGCAAGGTGTATTTGCATTGAACGAAGGCTAGAGAAAAATCCTTGCCTCTCTTAAATTGTTTTAATCATTTCACTCACTAAAATGTCTACATTTTTATAAACTTGATCAGTATAGTGACTGTCTACTTGAATTATTGACTTTTCAAACATTTACCGATAAAAAATTTTTAAAATAAACTATGGACTACTACTTTGTTCTAAGTTTTTGTACAACTTTTTGCTTTTGTTCTGAGATCATATAAATTATCTTTGGTGGGTGGATATGTAACCCACTCCCTCACACTCCCTCCTCAAAACTTTTGTACTCATAATAGAAATCATTGATTCATTTCAAAACCATCTCTTATTTTTTGTTTTTCTGTTGAAAATTAATTTAAATTACGATATAATAATACATTCAAATTTTACTCTAGTGTTTTATGTTGATCATTTTCAATGCTGATATAATTTGACCTTTATTGAAACATAATTTAATATTTTAATGCCCCCCAACCTCTCTGGATAGTTAACTTAAGTGCGCCCGCACTGAAATGGTAAAAAAGGTTTCAACCGATAGGTGAAGGGTGGAACTTTTTTTCTGAGTGACCACTGGATGTAGTATTGTACTTAGTGGTATGATAGACTAATCATGATTGTTAAGTGAAATATTATTACGGCTGATAACCAAAGAACATTGGACAAAATAAATACAATTTAAGCTTAACGTTTCTGAACATTTTATTTTATAAAATCACTTCATGTCAGTGATGCTCCTAAACTTTGATTGAGAGTAATCAATTTTTAACCTATTAAAACATAAAGGCGCCTACCTTAACTATTTAAAATCTTAAATTTTCCATTTGATAACATTAATTTACCACACCAAGTAATCAGGTAAACTAGTTAACTATAAAATAGGTAATACAGTCATCATTATTTTTTAAATTCATATAACGTAAAGTAATTTTAAAGTGAAAATCGCAAAATAATTTTATTATACCTACCTATTCATGAATTCAAAGTCACTTAACTGTAATGAAAAATACCAAAAAAAAAACGAAAAAAGAGGCAGTAAATTAATCATAAGAATGCAAAAGGAAGTTGATCGACAAAGGTCCAAAAAAATATGATTTTTGATACCGAACTCGTTCACGGATGCTATCTTCCGATGGTTATGGGTATGGTATAGGGTGGTTATATAATATGCTTTCCAAAAATACACGGTTGTTGAATGCGGTTCAGTCAATAGATGTCTCTGACTTCAATTGATCAATCTAAAATGTATAATCAAATCAGTTTTACTAATACAAAATACGTATTTTATTATAAATTATAATAAAATATTATTGGTTAAAGAACAGAGCATAATTTTATTACTAAAATTAAAGCCAATAAAAAAATCACAACAATATAGTGCAATCTCACAAGTTTCCAGATGACGCTGAATGGATTTTAGGGGGTCCATACAAAAGGGGTATTGAGTAGGCAACTATTATTGCTTGTTACCTATGTATTCATACTTGTTTTTGTTCGTTTGATGGTAGTTAAGTCTGAAAATCCAAAAAACCTACACTACACACATAGTTTATTATTAATAACGTCTACGTCATAACGATCCTGAAAACAATATTTGGATTATTAAATTCTTTCTCAGGTTTGTCGGAGGTTTTTAGTGCAATGCCGTTTTTTCGTAGGACAGTAAAGTTGTGCTGGTGGCGTACATTTTCAAAATAACAAGTGGCCTTGACGCTGAGTGCAACGCAATTCGCTATCAAACAAACTATTTTGAACTGAAAATAGGCAAAAACACAACACAGGTTTATGTGCCTCAAATATTTCAATATTCCCCAACCAACTGCAATACTCGTAATATGAACGTCGATTCCAAACAATTCCAAACAGTCGTCGAGAGCTGATCCCAGAACGTTGTACACTGTACGATAAGCGGTGCGCTATCTACTGTAGTAGGCCACTGATGAGGTACACATTTGTTGCCCAGCATCTCCACTAGATTGCGTCGTGATTCGTGGCTTTGCCCCATTGTGCCTCACATAGTACGCTTAGCCACTCAGTTGAATGGAAAATCAGTCGATCAATAATAATTGAATTGGGCATTGAGTATATTATATTGTATATTATACAATAGCACAAAAATTGTAAATTGTAATTTACATAAAATAATTTTGAAAATAGTAAATATATAATTAAATATTTTGAGTGTGTGATATTTCTTTTCTGAAACATGATTTTGTGTCCATTCTTAGAATTCATCCAATTAACTCAGTTGAGAATAAAATTTAAATACTAAAATAATAGGTAGGTATTTAATATAAGTCTTCATATAATAGTGATAATATATATATAGTACATATTAAATAAATATCAATAATTATAAGAATTTTTAAGACAATGTCGTTTCAGTTTTTCCATATCCATACTAAATGTATTTCACCTTTTAATGTCTTATATGGATAGAATCTAATAAAATACAAACTCAAAAATACAGTTCTTTCATTTTGAACATTTTGTTCATTGTTAAAAATAAATAGTTATAATATATACCTAAGTAAAAATGTGTTTTAATTCAGTATATAAATTACAAAATAAAATTTTCTAGGGAACTTTGTGATTACTTGGTCCACTTGCTAACTAACTACTCTAAATTGTATAAGCTTCTAGGATGTTTTATCCAAAATAGTTTTTAATTTAAGGTTTGAAAACGTTATATTTGACAAAAAAGATTGAAATTTGTAAACGTAATTATAACGGAAAGCGATAGTAAAAAATAATTAAATAACATAACGATTAACAAAATATATTATATATCATTAAACAAAACATAACGCATAACGTAATTTATAGAATTTCATTGAACGAAAAATAACACTATACGAAATAATTTAAAATCCATCTATTTAAAAGCCATATTGGTTTCGTAGAAATATTTATTTCATGCATACGGGTGCATTAGAATTGATTATGTTATATTCCGTAACCGGGCCAATTACCTGCCAGCATTAGTTATTACTAATATTACTTAATATTAATAAATTTGATAGGTATTAACACTAATCTGAATAACGATAAACGCAGAACTTGTGCCTTTAACATTTACATTGTAAATAACATGAAAAAGAATTTTTTTTCAAATGAGCTGCTTTTTATACTTCAATGTTGATATGTTGTTTATTTACTTATATAGCGAAAGGATCTAGAAGGTACAAATGACGCTCAGGATTGAATCTCATCACTCGGGGCAAGATAAGCTCTTGATATCTGTTGGAACTCTTTTAAAATAGGTTTGGAATTTCTGGGTCGACATTTAAAGGCCAGGTATTAAACTTTAAAATCCCATCTTAGTAGAAGAACCAACATTTAAATTTTTAAAATAGTCTTGCAAACTCTTGTGAATTACTTGCTAACTCTGTTATAATTTTAAAATGGCAAAATTTCAAGAACACAGTATTATGAGTTATTTGAGAGGACGCCGTACCCACATAATATGCCGTCTCCGTCTTAAACAAGTACGACATATCAAATTTTTGTTCACCAGTTTCAATAGCGTGCTTTTAATATAAGAGTGAATTGACCTGTTATCAAACTTTAAAGTAAGAACATTATCTGTAACATTTTAAAGGACGGCAAAAGTTTAAATATGTATGTTTATTGGGGGCTCCAAATATTATTACCCTGGGGCACCAATGAGAGTTAGCACGGCACTGGTATTCTCTCGTTAGTTTCTTAAGATATTTTAATTTTCAGTGAATTGTCAGCACATTTAAATATTAATAATTTCCATACACATAACTTACTAGAAAATAAATATACCGTAAAAAACCAACTAGAGAACACAAATAATGTTCTTACATAAAAGTTTGATAATAGGTCAATATTCATCCTAGTATCAAAACTGACTACACATTATTGAAATTGGCGAACATCAATTTGGTATGTCGTAAGTGTGTAAGATGGAAACAACATATTATTTGGATGTGAAGACATGAAGTCCTCCTAATTTCTATATTTTCATAACAACATTGAAATATAAAATATTCTTAAATTATAAATATATCAGTTAAATTTGAATTAAACCTTGTTCAATAGGTACATACATTTACATTTATCCACTAAACCTCGATAAAAATACAAGTATGGACATTAACGAGTTAAAAGTTAAAAGTTAAGCTAACAAGTAAAGTTAGGTACTTAGTTTAACAAAGTTACATAACGAGTTACTTTTTAATAATACGTAACTTGTTAGACCCATTGATTTACAATTTATTTTGTTTTGTACATTTTTTTTGTCACCAATAAAAAATTATAATATTTATATAATTGGGAAAACAAATATTTTTATAAACCATATTGTTATATTATTCTTAATACTAACTTGCTACATTTTACTGTCGAAGTGTTTATCACAAGTGTATAATAGGTAATACATAGAAATCTTTATTTATATGTATTAATTAGTGGTGGCTTGTGCCTAGGTGTACAGGTGTGCGCACACCACATCGGTTAATATAGATGTAATAGTAAAAATGTATTTTAATTTTAATTCAATGTCTGTTAAACTGTATTTATTGTATAATACAAAATTGAATTTTAAAACCATTTTATATTCGCTTAAAATATATGACAATAAATTATTATACTCTTAAAATGTAGTCGAGATATGCAATAAATACACATCAACTAGTGTGCAGGTCAGTCAGATTACCGTCGGTCCGTGTAAAATACGTTCGGCCGTGGAGGTTAACAAATAAAAGTTACCTCGGTGTAAAGCAACATTGACCTATATTTTTTTTATAGTTACTTATCTGGCCGCAACCGATTTGGGCCCCCTGACTATTTTTATTTACATAATTATGCATAATTTCATATTATTTTTATTGTATATAGTATATTATATTAATATTGTTATAACAATTTCTATTTATTCTAGAAATCGTTTATTCTAGAGGAATGTATCTTTAGGATTTATTGATAACTACTTATGTATTTTCAATAGATCTTAAAGCATTATGTAAATATCATCTACCATAGGTTCTGTGTAAATTTATTTTTTTACTTAAAATTATATAATACCTATGCTCCAAATAATTTATGCAAGCCTAAATTGTTTTATTTACCTATTTCACATATCTTATTGGCTGTCATATAGTAATTATATAGCAAATGTATGCTAACATAATATGCATAATACAATCTTATAATCATATTGTATGGTTTGTGTGTCAATTGTAGGTGCTTTTAAAGATAGCTTATAAATTAAAATGAGATTAAATATAAATATTGCAATGAACATATATTACAATAATTTGGGAAATTACACAGGATTTGCCTGAAGGTACTAATTGTCAAATGCCTACTGAATCTGTAAATCGTACAAGGTCTTCTGATATAGACTTTTAATTAAATACAGGTAAGATACTTAAATTGTATTAAGTGTTTAATATGAATAAAAAATGTGTATAGCCATAAGACATTTTGTAAACCATGGCAGAGTGGCATACATTTTCATTGATCCTAATAATAATAACTATACCTAAATTTAAAACTAATACCGAGGTGCGCAAATGATCACTTAACGTCGCTTAACATCTAATAAATAAGTATTGAGCCATTGAGGTAATAGTCAATTAAACATCATTTAATGGCCCATTATTAATTTATTAAATATTATTGAACCATTAGATTAATCATTGTTTCCTACAACTTAGCATAATAATATTTTTGGTGGTGTATTTATAAAATGTATTAGATAGGTTAGGTTTATCTATTAAATTTTATAATTTATATTAAATCTTAATATATTTTCACATATAGATTACACTTTGGAAGATGGGGCTGCAGAACATGTCTATTGAGATTATTACTAATGACTTTAGTGAAGGTACTCTTCCAAAAATGGTTATTGATTCTAGAAACAACATAGGTAAATTAATAGGTTAGGTACTTTAATCAAAAAGATTAAGTTTCTAGAGTAAATTATTGTTTTTATAAAATTGAATAACAATTTTTTTGACTGGTCCTACACATTCTTTACTTCCACAACGATTATTTGAAGGTACATTAAAAGATATAAATTTTCATTGAAAAATAGATTTGACACCTAGGAAACGTTTATTTACGTATAATGTGACCAAGGATAAGCAAAGAAATTTAGTTTTAATCAACGTTATGCCAGTGCTAAGAAACGCATTCTAAAAGCTGAAAAAAATATATTAATAGTAATTCCAAGCAACTGAACAGACTAAATTCATTTATATTGAATTTTATTGACTCACAAATACGTAGGTATGCAAGCACAAAAACCTCGAGGTAGGCGTTTCAGTGTAGATGACAAAGTATTTGCATTGTCATTATATAAGCAGAGGGGTAAAGCTTACAAAATGCTTTCTTAAGTATTTTCTCATCTATAGCGCAAGTGCATCATCTTTTAATTTATTCATACACTAACCATATTAATCGTATATTAAGTAAAGGTGAACAACTATAATAACAGAAGATCATATAAAATTGTCTGCAAATACTTATTTTCAAAAATACTCAAAGAAAAGAATTGCATGGCAGAGAGACAAAATGTTAATAAATAATTATGTATAATAACTAATTATTGTAAGCATATAGGTAATATGTATAATTATTAATTTTAAGAGGTGTATGCACTGATACTGTATTTACAAAAAACACGACTGATTGTCATGGCCCCTTATTTCTTAATTATTAAGTTGATTAAAAAAATATTGATATATTAAAAAATTTTAAAAATTAACTACTTGGCCTAGATACATATTTTTACCATCAAAATTGTTTTTATAATCAAATTTACAAATTGGCAATTTGGAATTTTTGAATAATTTTTATTTTCAGGATAAAAAATAAAAATAATTTTTTTTTAACATTATTATTACCATCATTATAATTATTATTATTTATTATTATTATTCAATAAGCTAATAATATTACACTCTACATAACATTGATTAGGCTACCTCCATCCACATGCGTTGGTGGTGTAATGGTCAGCATAGTTGCCTTCCAAGCAGTTGATCCGGTTCGATTCCCGGCCATCGCAGTTATTTTTGCGTTTAGTTAATTTTTTAGCTTATTCTATACTTGTCTCTAAGCCAGGGGTCACAGGCGATGGACAATTTTTTAACGGCCCCCTTTTACAAGAACGTAATATTTTGAAAAGAAAAATATTATTGTATTGACAATGTCAATTTGACATGTATAATTTACAAAACAGTAACAACCATATGTTGGTATTTGAAATCAGACGCCAAAGGCTGGATATAAGCCGTACCAGTTTAGTAAATATGACAATTTTAATGATCTTTTCCTGTTTTTTCTTTAGATATAATTTATGCAAATGACAAAATGAAAATCGGTAAAGTGTATACTCATAAGGTTAAAAAGACTTATTCGTACAATATCAACCCGTGCAAGTGATGCAAATGCTCAATAATATTATTCACTGTTGTTATTGCTTTACAAGTAATACAATGTACAATAATATGTTGGTAAAATAATTATTCATTTTCAAAATAATTACTTTATAAAAAAAAGGCCAGTTAAAAATTGCTCGCCTCCTGTGACCCATGACTTAGAGTCCTTAGAGACTAGTATAATATGACTAAATACTGCAAAAAGTTTTAAATAGCAAAAAAATCACTGCGATGGCCGGGAATCGAACCCGGATCAACTGCTTGGAAGGCAACTATGCTGACCATTACACCACCATCGCATGTCCAAACGACGTTGTTGGTCTAGTACTAATATTCTAATAATACCTAATTATACATTTCCTAAATTTTTAGATTTTGAGCGGAGCTAGTAAACTAGTGAATTTACAATATTTTTTTTTTATCCTATATACAAAATTTCTTCCAGAAGAAGTGTTTTGATTTCAACATAATATAGTTCCTTATCTTTTAGAAAATTGGATCAAGATGGTACTTTAGAGAGGTCATTTTTCGATTTTCTCAATAACTATTCAATGCCATGAGAAAAACTACCGATAAATTACAAAAAACCGCTTAATATCTTAATATGAGATTTTAATTTCTAACGCTTTGTTTATCACCATAGCAACGAATAAAAAATAATTATAATATTATATTAATTCAACTTATAGACTAATAAATAATAACATTACAAAAAATGTCGCTTTTATGATATCGTCCCTCATGGACCAAGTGCAATATTGCAGTGTCAACAAATTTTTTAATTTTATGATAAAAAAGGTGGGCAAGTGGGTGTCGCTCTGCTGTACAGTAGGTTACAAGTGGGTCACTGTATAATGGATGATATTAAATTTGAATTCAACGATATAATATCATTGTATAAGGAAAACGATTCTGATCGGAGACAGTATGTCAGTCTAGGTATAAGACATATTATATACATATCTATGGTATTAAACAAAAAATTGACTTATCATAGGTACCTACCTAAAATAAATTCCAAATTAATCATATCACAATATCCATTAGGTACTTATAACGCGTTATACATTAACAAAAACCGTGATACTATCATAGATATATAATAGTACACTTTA
>WHPZ01585985.1:0-10009 GCA_016617965.1 Macrosiphum rosae
ATATTAAAATATAATTACTATAGCCATCAGTGAAAGATTGGCATTCTTGAGGCCCGGGTTGCGGTCGTTTTCATGGGCTCGCGAGAAAAAAAACTATTTAATTATTCACTACAATATGTTAGAAATACGTTTAATGAATTCAATAGCAACGAGTAAACCTAAAATAATATAGAAATACCTTTTTTATTTTCCTATTTTCATAAACATTGTAATTAATTAAATTAATTAAAATAACAACTATTCTTTTAATCACTTGAGCCAATTACCAGTAACAATATAAAAAAAATAGTAATGTAAATTAATTTTTTTAATGTTTTCGAGAAACGAACATTTTCTATAATAGGTTTTACAAATCTTCTAAAAACAAATTATTTGAATAAAATTATATTTTAAAATGATTTTAATTAAACATAAACGTTTATGTGAAAATATTATTATATTACTTATGAAAAGAAAAGAATTCTAAATTTTTTGTATCTATTGATAGTTCTCAAATTGTTTATTATACAAAATATAATATTAATAGCCAATCGGTATAATTATTTGAGGTTCACACAAAATACAAGTACCTAAATCTTTAAATAACATCATACCACAATAGTCAATAAATAATAACTGTTTGTCAAAGAAGTTTGTTAATTTTCAGAATTACATCAATATGAATGTCACCTCTCAATATTTAATGACAAAACTGAAAGCTATCATCACTGTATAATGACATTATGTATTATATACTATTATACTATCCACCTAGTTAGACAGCACTACGGTAGTACTTATATATTATAAGATATATCTGATATAACCTAGCTAAGATAACTGATAAAGTATACTTATATATATATTTTAAATGTATGATGTCAACTCAAATATAAATTTCAGACCCAGGTGAGGTCAATGCTAGCAAGAAGCGATCACATCCAGGCCTCTCTTGCCAGTTAGCCATTCTCCACACTGCCACAGTGAACAATGGACATGTAATTTCAGAAACCGTAAGTAGATATTATTTTTAAAAAATTTTAAAATAAATCACATTATTGATCAGCAGGATTTGCGCATCGTTCACGTCATCAGAGCAGGAAGGTGTACTTAGACAGTTAAGTTTTGGTATTCGTATTACATTCTAAAGTGATTAAAATCAATCATCGCATTTTAAAAACGAATCTGAGTGGTAGTCGGTGTTAAAACCAGCACTCATCGAAATTTCTTTAACGTGTTTTGTCGATGTAGTTTTTCCTATAGAGCAACTAAGTACACATGAAAATGGAAACATTTGCTCTTTGGAATACCATTTTTATCCCAATTTTAGTAAAAATTTCTTTGCTACATGAAACTTTCCGATCACTTCTTTCGAACGTGAGTGGGAAATAAAATAACCATCTTAAAACCTTGCCATATATTCCTTACTTCACGAAAAATCTCAAACACGAATCAATAAAAAAAACCATAGATGAAGTAGTTAACCAAAGTTACTTGGTATATTGTAAAAAAAAAACAAATGTTTATATTAAATGACATCCTCCTGCCGCTCTTTAATTAAAAACGATTAACTATGTTATAACAGTTGTTCATAGTGTATATCTAAGTAAACTGGCTAATAAATATAATACAACCAAAATGATTCTATGTTTCTAATTTCTATAAATTTTAACCACGATTCATTGCATATCAATGATACACGCTGTCACATACTATAAATTACGTCATCGTGTGTTTATTACTTATTAATAAGAAAATATAGATAAAATGGTAATGAAAAATAATTTATTAATTTTAAAAAAATCTGATAATAGTTTTCAAATACTCAATCATAAAAAGATTGTCGATTAATCCAATAAGTTGTAATAATAACAAATTATGTACTTGTGTAATTACATTTTAAATTCGCTAGTATAGTTCCCAGTACTTTACCATTATGCTTGTCGGTATTCTAATTTTTCGTTTTAAACATAAAAATAGATTTATAGATATGATTTAATATGAAGTACTCTTAAAAAGTAATTTATATTATAAGAGTTACATCTTTCTATTAAGTATATTCATTTTTGTAATACCTGAAGATAATTTATTTACTAAAATGATGAAATTTATTATACTTATAAAATCAGCTTGTGCAATATTTTTTTTAATAAAAAAAATTTTAGTCATAATACTTTTAAATAAAATGTATTCAAAGTAACACTGTTTTTATCGCCTATGAATTTAACTTTCTACTACTAAAGTGCATTAAAATATTTAGTGTTCTTATACCTATACCTATTGCACGTTACAAAAGAATCATTATACCTATAATAGTGGTATACCATTATTTGAACGCAGTATGTTTTTTCTTTTTAATAAATATCCTAAATACCCATGCTCCGTTTAGAATTAGTAAAATTTGTTTATTAATATGCTAATAAAAATAAAATTTTAAATTACACTTATTTCCTACATTTTGGGTACAATGTATATATGTTTAAAATCTATCTACAAAATTGTGTATGGAATATAGATTCTCAACTCGATTCTAAACATTATAAAATACATTTGAAAGCTTAATATCTACAGTTAAGAGTTATAAAAGTATTCTACTAACTATTTGTTTTTATTGAACAAATTATTGTATGAAAATATGAGCTGTCAAGTATTAATGATCAGTGTCCAGTGATACACAAATTAATCAGTGATATGTACAACAATTTACATAATAAATATACATTTCATAATGAAACTAAAAATAATGGAAGTTATTTAATAAAATCATTATGTTTGTACCTACCTATTTAAAAACGTATATTAATATAAATGCACATAACGTATGTTATTAAAAAAATATATTTAATAAGTTAAATAGAAATGAAATGTAAATAAATGAATAATTTATTTAAATAATTGTTATTAAAAAAAATAATAGTTAAAAATTAAAATATTAATAATTAATAAATTTGAACTTCAATGATTTATTTTCACCACAATATAAATTATTTTAAGAAATCCTAGGTCATTATAATAATCCATGTTTCATACTTTCATCACATAATTATTAATTAGGTACCTATACTCTATATATATTATCATTTTTCACTTGTTAATAAAAAAGATAACAACTGGCATTAATTAGCACAATAAAAATTGTATTTTAAAAAATATCGATGGGTAAATATATAACGAATAAGTAAAACAAATGTTAAAAATGTTAATACTGATAGTAGCTATATCAGACTTAGACGTAATAAAAAGCTTAATCATTACTGCGTTTTATATTATTATTTATTACACCTTGAATTTAAGTTAAATTAAAAGTTTTTCTTGTTATAGTATACTGTTTGACTATACTATGAAAATGTAAAAAAAAATTATTTTAATAACCATTGTGTATAATTTATATATTTTTAATTTACATTTAATAGCTTTTTCTAATAAAAATATTTAAGAATTAAATAAATGCACAATATAAGAGCTCTCCTAATTATAAATAGCAACCAAAATTATACAGATAGTAATTCCCCTTACTATAATAATTTGTAATTAAATATGTATTAAAATATTATATATTTATTTTAAGAACGTTTTTTTATTGGCATTAAAAAAGTAAAAACTTAAACCATAGGTAGTTTAAAATATATTATAAAATATTATATCAGAATCATAAAATATATTTTCAGAACTTACACTCCTAATACGATTATACACGACGATATATTTAGATAATAATTAATAAACAGATGGGCAGATAGGTATCTACTGCATATTTCCTATCTAATAATTTATGACAGGTGAATTAACACTACTAGCTAATAATTACAATTCTATTAAAACGTACAAAATTATTAAAAGTTAAAAGTTTAAGTAAAACATATTCATTCGACGAAATATTAGCAATTTTGCGCAGTGTCAAAACTCTGGTCAAGACAATAATATGATATTATTATAAAATATTTTGGTCGGTATACGTACTTGTCATTATTTAACAACGAAGTTTCGGAAGTTGCGTCGTCGAAAAACGTGCCGTACGTGTCCTTTTCGCATATCGATGTGTTTTCACCGTTTCCGATCATCGTAGAAAAGTGTATCGTATAAGTTAAAGTGTAATTGATATTATAATGATATTGTGCTGAAACGATTTCCGACGGTTATTCGCGTGCACCGAAATGTAAATGACAACTATTTGACAACATGGTAAACGTATAAATAAGATCGACGTACAATATATTATGATGTTGTGATCACGAGTTAATTCGATAACACGCGGGAACTTTCGACTATGTAATAATATTATATCCACTAGTTATCGATATGAACTGTTAAGTACTCGAAACACGACACAATATAATAGTACAGATAAAACTGCTGCCGCTAAAATACACAGAAATCAGAAGTTAAATTTACAATCATGAGACTGAAAATTCTGGTGTACGATCTAATGATTGGTCTAGAATAACGAACTCCTCTTTATAACGGAAATAAGTACAATATTATATTATATACCTATACAACAACCGTCGACCTTTGTTGTGATTGTGATTGTGTATGTGTAGATAATTGTCCGTTTCAAAGGTCGACGCATATAAGATATCAAAATATACAGAGTGATCACTGATCTGCAGCAGATACGACTATCTACCTTTTCCCTGACGTACCAATACAGGTAGGTACTTTAATATTTATATCTCCATTCGATTTGCAGTATATATCGATGTCAAATGCTACATTTGAAAAAATATAAAATAATTACATATTGTAGGTACGTATATTATAGTTGATGAAGAAAACGTTATAAAACAATTGTATTTTCAATAATTTACCTAGTTTTAATATAACATATCTATAATGTTTCGTGTAATGCATATTAACAAAAAAATACTTTTAATCAATCACGTCTTCTATTAAAATTAATATTAATAATAACCTGCAGTCACACATTTTAAAACCATAATATTATCGTACATCCATTATTCCCTACTCCCTAAATGTCAATACACTAATCGACTATTTTATCGAACATGTAATTAGTTTAGGATATATTAGGTTAGATGACTAAAACGATGAATAATTATTATAAATCACCCTGTATATTATGAAAATAGTACTTATTTGCTTAACAACGCTCCGTATAATAAATGTATAATATAATTACAAAAACCAACCTACATTTCGTCTAAAATAAAGCCGCTTCTTCAGAATTTAATTATAAAATTATATCATTACATAATGATGCGAAACAATATTTTCTTTATACACATAAGTATTTATATTTAATAATAACAATAGTTTCAAATTAATCGATGAATCATTTGTAAAATAATCAGTATAATGGAAACTATGAAAAATTATTACCGTCCATAATATGATGTAAATTATACAGTAAAATAAATAATAACGGCATGTAAAACAATTTGATACATAGATTATTTTATGTATTTTATGTTTGTGAAACACTTGACGAACAATAAATAATTTTATAGTGTTATCGCGAAATTTTAAACTGGTATAAAAATGTTTACTGAACAGAAACTGAGGTTTGACGTAATGCGTATGCCAAACATTATAGAGTATAGACCACATTGGCGAAATTTTATAATTTTTAATTTGAAAAATATATTTACGTTGGTATAATATTTATATTTAGCACATTGTATTTCTTCACAAACAAATCAATTCGTAAACGTACATTTCCCCACCACTACCCATTTAAATTTTCCACTTTTTCCAAAGCCAATATTTAGTGCTTCATTCCTGCCGATTCCTGCCACCGATCCTGGAATTTCTGCTCAACCACAGCCCTATCAAAAATTAAAAAAAACTCTGGGTAGGTCGGGGGAAACGGCGTTCGTGACTAAATATTAGAGTTGGAAAAAGTTGAAAAAGTAATTTCCCGACCATGAGTGGAGCTGGAGAAACGTTTCCCTCACCCCACCCCGAGTTTTTCATTTTTCCGGGGCAGTGGTTGAGCAGGAATTCTGGGAGTGGTGGCAGAAATTGGCAGGAATGGAGCACTAATTATTTGAGTTAAAGTAAATTGAATTGAATTCAGTAATGGGACATAAGTATACCTAGTTCAGTAATAAAAGAGCCTTGTGAATTTTGAATTATTTTAGTGGTTTTCTGTTAGTTTATGAATATAAATATATACTATGTATATACATTTATCTGAAAAAAATCAAAAATATGTAGGTATAAGTAATGAAAAATTGGTTGCCACCTCTCCTTAAAAATTTTCTGTGGCCAAACCTGAGTCCTGCCCTGTTACTAAAATCAAATTTTGAGTATTAAAAATATAAATAATAAATACAATCTTCTCTGCAGTAAATTGTTGTCAATTCTACTATTTCTTACTGGCCAATTACATTTTACTTCTATAACAATATTAATTACTCTAGACCCAGTTTGTATTTTTGTAAACATGGTATTCCGACTTCTGTAAGTACAAATAATTAGATTACAAATTTAAAAGTGTATGTTCTACGTACCAAACACGAATAAGTTAAATGTATTTTAGGTGAGTCACTTGAACGAGTGTGCTAGATGTGACTATTGTAACTTAACCATTCCAAAAACAATTCTGATTCTAAAAATATTTACTGCTTTATTCAATTATTTGGAAATTTATGTACCTACCTATCTTAATATAGGAATTCATTTGAAAAATTAGTTAAAAAATGTTGTTATAAAATTATGTAATATAATTATACAAATATTAAATGTATTTTCTATAATATCAATAATCATAATTTTTATCTACGTTGAAAAAATTGCGATAGAATTGTAATAAAATCAATGCAATAATATACTTCTATTAATGAGATTAAAATTAAATAAATATCATATTCAGTATTTCTACTCTGGCGGTGATAGGATCCAGGAGAGGTTAAAGTTAAATTCTTTCGATTTTTATTCATTAAGGTAACATATACATTGTTTTATATTTATCTCTTTATTTTATTTCATTAACTTACAGTATGAATTATATAATATAATATAAGTGTTTGGATTTATCAATTTATGTGACCATGAAGTTGCCTTTCCCATTTCACATTGTACGATTTTCTCCAAACCTTAAAAAATATTTGCAAATAATTTGCAAGTATGTATTTACAAACAAGTTTTGAGTATTTTCAAGGTATCTTTGTTATTCTATAATTCGTTTTTTTTTTTTTTAATTGATATTTTCTTGTTAAAACTTTAACTTAAAATAACACCCACATAATGTGATGTAGGTATACCTACTTGTTGGTTATTTTGACTACTTTTTTAACATACTACATATTATGACGTATAATGAATATTTGAAAAATATAATTATTTTAATTATTAATATTATTGTTTATAACCTCAAACGCATGGCAGTCAATAATCGATAATTGGAAATCGAGATAACTCAACAATTCATCAGTTATCGGTGGTCGGAGAAAACAATTAATAAATACCACAATTCCATAATATGATCTATTTTCAACCTATGCCGGTACACTGCAACCTAACCTTATCAATGCTTGGTGAATATTAGACAAAAAGAGGATTTTCCTAACATGTATATTGTATTACTTCAAAGTTCAAATTACTATCATAATTATTTCAGTAAGTATTGGAACACGCTAGCACAGTTTTTAAGCATGCCGTGAATCAAAAATTGGGTAAGGTCAAGAAAGAGTATGTTTAATGTTACTTGCAACAACTGTTCAATGATATATCTTTTGGTACCTACTCGTGTAGTATGCTACCAACTAACCAAAAAACTGCACGCGTGTGACATTCTACTTACCGTAGGTACCTAGTACCTACTAATTAATTACAATTTATTAAATTAAAAATTACTTAATGTATTGCTGATAATCATCATTGTCAAGTATTATAAAATGTTATAAATTGTTGTACGTCATATTATGTTGTTTTTACGTCATCCCAGAAAATGTAAGTTATCGTTGGCTATTGCGATGGATATTAACCAGTTATCATAATGGGTATTATAGTAAATGTTTTTATCTTAATGACTCAAGTAACAGATACTTTTAAATTAAATACAAATATACCACATAAATAAGAAAATAAATTACAATTTACATCTATGGCATATTATCCGGTAGGTAGCATAGTACACCAACAAAGAGTGGTAGGTAGCATACTACACGAGTTGTACTTATATTTTTTAAATATTCAATAAGATATAATAAATAACTTAAAATCAATTAGTTTATCTAAAACTATTCTATATCTACAGTTTAAAAACAATAAAAATAGTTAGGAAATATTATATATTGTTTTTTTTTACTTTTTATTGTTACCTATATAATATATTGTATAAGTATTTATTTATTTATGTATTTGAATAGGTACAAAAAAAAATTAATACCAAAAAAGTAAATAATCATCACTCAATTTCATAATTAATTCAACATTTTTTTTAAAGAAAGCCTGAGATGAGGATCAATTGGTTTGATGGGTATTAGTTGGATATATTTTACGGCTCTTAACAATTTTAGTACTCCCTACAATTTAGTTCTAGTTGCGCTCATATTATTATATTCATGAATCAAAAGTGTTGACATATTATAATAATTAATAATATATAAATACCATGCTGACTGGGATAGGAAATTGTCAAAAGGGTATAATGATTGTTACCACGTGCGAGAATTTTTATAGTTCGAGTGGACTTACAGGCAGGATATCACTTGTCCACTATCCTCAATGGCTCGATCCAGTCTGAGATCATTTAAATTGCAAATATCCATCAACGAATTATGAAAAATTATAATTTACAAGACATCATCAACTGGACAGACAAACGAGTTTGCGCTTTTTATAGTTCTCAAGTCCAACCGCATAATTTAATATGCCCAACAGAAATCGATCGAAAGGAATAATTTAAATAGTATATTTCTAAGTGGATTGAATAAAAAATGATATCTTTAAAAACGATGGGAGCATTTTTTGCTGTAGAAACACTTTTGAGTAACTACCTATAGTGTTTTTATGTTCGAAAATAATAAATGATTTTAGGGGATATTTGATTGATAATAGAAGACAGAAGAAGATTATGACTTAGGAATGCCAAAGTAAAAATAATTTATCAAGATTTTCGAATAAAATTATGATCTTATAGCATTCAACGATACTCGATTTCAAATGGTACAAACGAATAACCGAGTAGCCAATTTATCACTAAATTACAAGTATAAATTTATCGATTCAAGCATTCTAATTTAATGTATGTTAATTGATATGTTTTTTTAATTTTAATAATTTGATTAGGTAAGGTACCTACATAGGAATAATGGGTACCTAATTACATGTGTACTAAAATACAACATAAGACGATTATTATTATTATGTACCTATGGGATTTTTACAGTTAAATAAACTTTTTTATTATAACCCAAATAAGCACTAAAATATTAAATTATAAAAGAATACAATTTCTCGACTTCAGTTATGGACTTATGGTTACATTAAGAGTAGCCAAGAAATAAGAATCGAAAGTCGATAATAATATCGAAAGCGATAATAATTAATATTCAACAACTAAATTAACTCTGCGCCGTTTATTGCGTTCGTGAATAGCATTCGTGCATGAATGTAGTTTTTTAGTCTGCGCTATGACCTATGGGCGTACAAATTAAATAACTTCAGTAATGTAGACAACTTTACATTTTACGTGCATAGTATATTAGTACCTATCAACGAATCATTTTTACTAGAAACGTTGTAAATTATATAAATAAATAATAAATAATATAAAATAATAATATTTGACTTTATTTGGCTCAAGAAAAGATAGCACTTTTTCTTTCTTTTTTTAACTTTGTATAGTTATTTGTGGCCCTGTCCACAACTGAGGAAAACCTTTTATCGGTGAAATAGTGTTTGACTACTAGTCCATAAAATATAATATAACTAATTGTAATAGAATTATATAAAAAGTGGTTAACGCTCTGCTGTACATTGGGTGTCAAGAGGAGTCATTGTAATGGATGTGTTAAATTTGAATTCAATGATATAAAATATTAAAATCATTGTATACGAAAAA
>WHPZ01585986.1:0-38804 GCA_016617965.1 Macrosiphum rosae
ACCGTGACTTGCCCGGAGAAAAATGCCGCCCGGTGGTCGAGAATCGAAACCGCGACCGGCAGCGCCGCAGCCGACGCGTTAGACCGCTCGGCCACCTCATCCCCCCATTATATTATTATATAGTCACTGCAGTGCCTAATAATCCAACTATAACATGTAGTCAATAAATCGAGTACCTGGTCCTGGTGTATTAATTTAATGAATTGAAACAAATCTATAGTTATACACATAGTATATAACTATACATAAAATATAATTACCTAACTATAAAAGTTTAACTATAAAAAATAAAATTACTAAATTACTAATACAATAATAAGTCATATCTACATTTTTTCTTATGAGGGATTTATACAATACACATTTATGTCTGTATTAGAAAAATGTACACCTATGTTTTATTCCGTGGTTTATAATATTTATAATATTTATTTACTTAACTGCTTTTTTGTTTAATTTTTTATTTAATTTTTATTATATCAAAAATTATACTTTATAATTAAGTTACTATTTTCAACTAAAATTACGATTTTAAAATTATATAATATAGTTAATTAATTTTATTTATTTGTATATTTTAAACTGGCGAACCCAGTTAAAATTATTATAGACATACGTCTAGGATTTACATAGGTAATATAATAATATTTTTTATTACATTACTATTATCTTAAATATTATAATATGACAGTACAGATATAGTAATATAATTGGTAAATACTAAATAGACAGGTTTAAGTATATAATTATAATATATTATGTGATGTGACAATTATATGATTGAAATAATTAATATTTTTATGAATCATCTGTTTAAACGCTTCATAGAAATTTTAAAGCACTCTACTCCCATCCTACATAAAAAAATTATGTGGGTAGGTATATATTTAGGTATAATATACTTGGGAATTAAAAACGTAACAAATTTAAAACTACAATCACAAATTAAAAACATAATAATCATGTCAGGTCAATTAACTATAATATAAAATATTTACATATAGGTACCTAAATTTTTTTAAATTACAATTTATCACAGCAGATTAAATGATTAACCAAGCAGGAAATAATTTTAAATTTGTTTATATTTTTATATGTTGATAATAATATAGGAAAGGTTATTAAACTTATACACACAGTATTGTGATACGTATATTATAATGTAAAACACAGCGTGATACTGTGGAATTGTAAGGTTTCTCTATTATGTAGGTCCGGCATTTAATTTTTTGTAATCGATGCTGTTTGGACTTTTTACTATTTGGAACAATTTTATTTTATCATGTCTTTTATATATTGTCTAGCTGCGCTATATTTGTTTTACTATTTCAATTATTAAGGATCAAGGTTCTTAGTGATTTTATTGTTTACCTACTAAAAATAATAATCAGCATAAATACACACATCATTGTAGGTACAATCAATATATTCAACGCTCCGCTCAGAATCTAAAAAATGTGTAAGTAACATAATTAAAATTATTATATTAGCCATTAGGTACACATTTAATAATTACACGTTGCAATTTATTGCTTTAAAATATTTTAAATAGTCATACCCAGTGTAGGCGTAAAGGGGTGTAATGCACCGGGACCTCTAGGCTGAAGTTGTTTTAGATGCCTCAGCTTAATTATGTTCTAGATTTTCTAACTTTGTAAGGATGAATTATTAACAATATTGAATAATGATCAAGAAAAAAAACTTTTTAAGAAATTACCTATCTGCACCCGATTATTAGGCTGATTATGACGTCTTATAAACTCAGTTTTATATCTCTATATGTAAGATTCGATTTAAGTAGGTATAGGAATACCTACACGAGCCATGAAGTAACTTCAGTTGAATCGCTTTATTTTATTTTTGAAATCCATCTTCTTTATAAAATATAATTATTCCATGATACATGATATATGTTTATTTATGAAAAGCAATTTTTTTATATTCAGACTTCAGCATTTTCAAAAAGAATTATATAGTACAGCAATTAAGTACCTATTAAAATTTTGTTTAAAGTTTTAAAATTAAAATTAAAATTATCAAGTCTAGTACTCCATAATCAAAAATAAATGTGGCAATACATATTATCGCTAGGTATACATTATTATTTTGTGGGAATTGGCTTTTCCGAAAATGACGTTCACCGACGACGCTAGATAATAGTATTATAGTTTGAGCTGTACATATTCGAGTTTGGCGCAACTATCCATATTATTATATTCCACCATATTCCACCTTATTATATTCCCTTATTTCACCGCCAATAAAAATAATTTATACAAATATTTACGTATTTCATTTAAGATTCTGAACAGAGAGATGAATATATTGGTTTTTCAATTTTGTTTTTTTTTCATACATAGCTATATCATTGCATTTTAAAACAGAAAAATTCTTAAATCTTCAAAATTGAGGATGATTTTAGTATCCAATTAATGATTCTGGTTGCCACTTTGGAGGCTCAAAAATATAAAAAGAATCTTGTGTTTTTTAATAATAAAAATAATTAACAAAAAATTAACAAAATACAGCGGGAGACTTGAAAATATTTACGTAAGACGCAACACCAGTTTTCAACAACATTGTTTGTGATAAGGAAATAAATAATTGGAAAGACTTGAAATTTTCACTAAGTATTTATAACACCAATTTCTAACATTCTATTATTTTCAATATATTTGGCCTCTTTTTGAGCCATTTATTACATTTTTAAACGTTTGACTTTTTTTGATTTATTTAATAATACCTTTTTGGTTTCTCCCTCAAAAAGTTAGAACAATTAATACAAGATTAATATAATAAGTTGTCCTTATAGCAATTTATATAAAAATGTCGTTCATACCAACCAACATTTTTTTATAAGCGTTTGATTTTTAAACTATTGATATAATTTGTTATTAAATAATAAGTTAAAAAATAAGTTTAATGGTTTAGTTAAACATACCAGGTTATTTTTTTAAGGGGGTTTTCTGTATTGATATAGATTATAGACACACTCATTGATGTCAAGTATGGACATTGATTTTGCTTAATAGGTGTCCACTTGATAAAATGGGCAAATGGTAAATTATACTTATATAGTTTTAACAACTTTTCTATTTTTTTTAGGGGATGAGGGATTAGTGGATATTTACTATACAATGACATTAGGTATACCATTATTATACATCTCTTGCTATATTAATATATTATATTGTATTACCTTAATTTTTCTAGAGTATTATATATTAATTTTTAATTATTAGCTAAATTTATATAACATGTACCTGACTGTAGTAAAAAAAAATTAAACTTTCAAAGTAATTTAAAATTTTAATATTTACTTAACTGCTGCTATTACTTCTAGAGGTCATTAAAGTTGCTTCACTAATTAAGAAAACTAACGATGTTTTGCTGTATAATATATTAATATATCACATTTTTAATTACTTAAAATTGAATTGTATAATTAAATGTACCGCTATATAGTTATTTCGGTTTAAAAAAAAAAATGCAATATGCGTATACCTTTATAATATCAATGAAACTATATTATGTCTTAATATTTGTTACATTTCACTTGTGTGTAAACAAAAATATTTAAATAATATAACTATGTTATAAATTACATTATAAGTACTTAAACTTGTATCAAACTATAAATTCCTTCTATTCTAGGTATCTAACCTTTATTATTTTAAAAGTTGTGTTTTAGTTGAATAAAATATAAAACATTAAATATTTGTAAAATGCATAGTGAAGCTCGTAAGTTATAATTTTTTTTTTTTTTTTGATATTAAACATCGGCTGCTGAAGGGTCACTGGCTTGTGCTAAAATAATTTCTTTGTTTCTTTTGACAAATTAAATTTAAATAATTCAATTTTTTTTTTTTTTTTCATAAAATTATTCAACTTAATTTTTTTAATAAAAAATATATTGTTTATTGTTTGATAGTGTCTTCTTCAGATCCGAGTGAATCATGTAGGTGTTAGATTGTTGACTCTGAAACACCCCACAAATTGGACATATTTTGTTTTTTTTATTTATTAAGCGCTTGGTTAAAATTTGTGTTACCTATTCTGAGTAGGTACCTAGATATATTTCTGGATTTATTACTTATTCGTCCCTTCTGTTGTATGCTGTTGCACAATGATTGGACCAAATTTTTATAGTATTTTTGATGTCTTTTAATTTTTTTAATTTTTGTAACTTATCGCCTTCCCTTTTTATTTTGTATTTGTTGAAAATGAGTTTATTGATGACCTAATTTTATATTTTGATTGTATACATACACCAAAGTCCTTTGTCTTATCTTCTTTAGCAAGCTGACCTTAAGATCCACTTTTTCATTTCCTGAAATACCACAGTACCTACCCAGTTATGCAAATATTATATTATGTGTTAATTTTTTTTTTTATAAACATTAACTTAGTAGTTGAAATTATTCACCATAATGACATAAATTACCACAATTTCCATTATATACCAGACATGAACAGGTATATTGTCTTCTAATAGTATTTGGGCTTGTTCTTGTTTCATATTTGCAATTCTTTTTATTTTTGTTCACAAGAATTAAAAGTTATTAATAGGTTAGGTTAGGTTTGAGTGGGCGATCTGTTACACTTTGGATAATTTGGGGGTATTACACCCACCATCAGATCTGATGAGTTTGATGAATTAGATAATAGCTTAGGCTCGGCTTGTTTACGCTATAATTTATGAATCACTCTGGTGGCAGAAATTTAGTACTTTGAACGGATATATCGGATAATGATAACCGATTATCTAAATTATAATTTTCGTAAGATAAACATTAATAATAATAGTCATATTGGGGGTCAGTCGAGACGCGTGGCTGCCACTGTGTGATAGATAGTTACCTACCATTGATTATAAATACTTGTATTTTACTATTTTATAATCAATGATAGTAGGTACTTATTGTTATTGAGTTATTATTTTGAATTTACAATACATTTTAATTAAGACGTCGAGTACCCACAGGGCCGTTGGTTTAGTTACAACACGTTTTTCGCTAATTTATCATTTATTGAAAGTATGAAAGCGTAGTATATTTAAACAAACTTATAAGCAGCTATTATTAATTTCTACAACAAATATTGTTAAGTTCAAATTACCGTTGAATTTTAAAATAACTAAACAATTATTAATTATTTTGTATCAAACAATTTCACGGTAATTTACGTTGGAAATATGCATGTATAAAATTATAATTAAATTTACAATTAAACAATGTATTTGTCCGCAAGTTTATATATCCACGGTATATTATAATAATTTTAATATCTTTTGAGTTATTATTAGCATTTAAATAAAAATAACTTAGTAATATATTATTTTTAATTTTAACGTCTAACAAATATCATTACAGTTTAAAAACAATTGTGAGGAGAGCGCTAAAGTTAACTAAAAATGATTGAGAATTTAAAATCTTGTAAGAAATAGGTGCTTATTTATATTATTATAAAAGTGTAGGTACTTACAAAAAGTAATAGTTAGTAAAAATGTAGATAAAGAAACTGAAATAGGTAGTAATTTTACTAGATTATATCTAACAAATATATTGTAATACCAGTATGCTATGATTTGACGTCAAAGCAGGTATGTTTTAAGAGGGCGTCACACCCGGGGCGTATGTAATTTGCGCCAAAAAGACCCCCCCTCCAAAAAAAAATGTAATTTGCGCCATTGTTCACCTTGTTAAAATTGTAATTTGCACCATTTTAAAATAAATAAATATTGAAGTTTATTTTAATAGAAAATCAGTAATATTATAATTGTAAATAAATGTATACAAGTATACGTACTTAATGTATATTTAATAAATATATTATTAATATACTCGCGATTAATATCGGACTAACTGTAGATATCATGATACTGCTGTTCAATATTGTTCGATATTTTGACAATTGATAATTTTTATTAGATTAGATGTAATCTATCTCGTCTCTACTTATTATTAGTAGAACACAACAATATTATATCCGGCACGCGTTGGTATTATCGTATTTCCGATGCGATATCAGTAAATTTCAACAATTAAAGTTGAACGTGTGGCGCAGATTATACATATTCCATTTCGTTTTCTGTCGTGGCGCCAGGGGCGCTACACTGGGACCAAAGTGGGCAAGCCCCCCCCCCAACATTTGATTTTGCCCCTCCTTTGTCCCCCTATAATTTAATGTTGAACATTTTAATCTAATCTGAAAATGCATTTTATATTGAGCATTTTATTAATTACTATAATATATAATATAATGCCATCCTAATTATTTGTAATTATTCATGTTCATTTAATACTAATAACTAATGGTATGTTGATATTTAGATATAGGTATACATGATAATTAAATAAAATAAATAATGCTAGCATAATAAATTGCATTTATTGATTTTTATTTTTAGATATATAATAGTAATAATAATAGTATTAGATCATCTGATTTTAGAAACAAGGTGTTTTTGAAAAATGTATAGTACAAAAGTAATAGTATTGAACATTTTCAACGACTGAAATTTTTCAAGTTATTTCCAATTTTTAAATTTTTAATAAAATAATAAAATTTGCAATTGTGCGTGTTAAGTAATAATAACGATAATGATAAAAAGTCCACTAATTCTTTCTTTAATTTTTTCTCTGTATTTGTTTAATTGCAATGAACATAAAATATGAATGTGCATATAGCACATTCGTATGTCATAACTCATAAGTCATATTATAACCTTATTTCAAGTTTATATAAAACATATTATAAGTACTTTAGGTTTTAACTTATAGCAACTATGGATTCCATTATAAAATTGAATTGTGACGATATTTCTGATAGCAAGTCGTTGCGTTTTTCCATTATACCCAATATAACGTTCATTATATAGCTTAGAAATAGAAAAATTTCAATATTTTTAAGATACCTTTAACTTTTCAAAATTTTAATTTAAAAGAAAAACGCAACTACTTGCCTTCAGAAATATTATCACAATTCAATTTTATGATAGGCATTTTTATTCTAGTACCAAAATTGAGCGAGTTCTACTCAGACTGCGTAAACGCGTTTTGTCTAGGTCGTACTTAAGACGGTGACAACACATGCAGGTGTGACATCCTCTTAACGAATGATTCACAATTTAGTCATGTTTATCACTGACTAATATTTTGATAAAATATCAATGAGTGTTATTTTTATTTGTGGAACGAATACCTAAATTATTGTACTTTTTGAATTTGTCAAAAAAAATTATATAATCTTTAATAATTGTTCTTGTTATGAATTAACGAATAATTTTCATTTAAATCCTATCGTGTAGCCATGTAGGTACTTTGTGGTGAATTTATCATATTTAACATTAGATCGATGATGTATGGAAATGTTTGTTTTAAAAACTTGTCATTATTGTTACTTGTATAATAATAACTTGTGTTAATGGCACGAATGAAACGTATGTATTTAATAACAGAATAATCCCCACCTTCCTACTAAAAAAGGTCTGAAAAAATGTTATTCACAAAATATATATATACAGTTGGTAGTGTTTATTTTAAAAGTCGTATTGCTATAATTATTATCGTGTTATATGTATTTATATATTTTTTTGTTTTAATTCTGCATCAGCAGCAGCGTTTATATTTACTACGGTCGTTCGTCAATAGGTGGGGTGTGTGGTTTCTCGCTTGCTCTCCGTCCTCCCCGATCGTCTTCCATAATGTTACACGAGAAAATCGTTGGAAAGCCGCGGTGAGGACAACCCTTTGAGGGGGAGGAAAAAAAAACGATGAAGATGATAATATAGTAATAATAATAATAATATGTATGTCTTTATACATAATAAAACACGCTTAAGCCGGTGCCGGAAAGCATATTTTTTTAGTTTTTACACGGTGTCCGTCCCCCCTTCTCACTTGCTGGTCGGTCTCTTTATCTTTCTCTCTCCCGGGCCGACGCACACCACTCGTCGTCTAAAAAAGGCCAGTAGTAGTAGTAGTAGTAGTAGTAAGTTGTAGTTATCTCGTCCGGTCACCGCCGCGTCACACTCTCCCACTCACACACATACACGAGCGCGCCTCGGAACCGCCGACGCCGCCGCCGCCGCAATAGTGGTCTTATAATAATCGTCCACGGTATCGGTCCAGTCAACCGCGTGGCTTTCGTGCGTATCGTTCGACGTTACCGTCGCCGCCGTCGTCGTCGCGTAAAGTGACATGAAACACGTCCGAAAATCAAAATAACCACTACCTATATAATACGTATATTTCTGGTACGACATCAGAGAAGTATCTAATCTTACACATCTGTACTAGTGTTTCGGAACAATATTTGTTACGCGTGGTGATTTATTTTTTAAAAAAAAAATTTTATGAAATAAGGTAAATTTTTTTTTTAAAATTTTTTTTTTTTTTTGCTCATGCCTAATTATTGTAAGATTGGTTTCTCGATTGTCTCTGCAGATTATAGCGGGTGTCGAGACATCGGGATTGCCGCCGTGTGTTCTGTCCCGCAATGGGTTCGGTTTTTGTCGTCGCGTACATAATTTGATTTTTTTTTAATTGTTTAGCATTAATACTCTACATGTGTGTACATTTCGTCTCCCTCTCTCGCTCGCCGCTCGGTGACATCCGCGTGCACGTCCCTGGCTGATGAACCGGCAACGTTTGCTAGTTGAATTATGTATAATATGCTCTCTCGTTCGTTGCGGTGATGGTGATGGGTGGTGTACGTGGGTCGAATCACAACTATTATATTACATTCGATTTTATGGGCGGCTGTACTATACCTATATAATATGAAAAACATGCGCGCGCGAAATGCATCGCCCGCGGTCGACGATGGGTGTTTTGACGCGTTACCGTGACGTCACCGTCATGGACGGCGGCGGATAGCACGTGCAGCCGCACCAGCAGTTTTAGTACCTAACGCTCTTTTTGAAACTATAAATTATTATACATAATATTATGTTATTAGTTACTTACGTTCTACGTACGTTTTAGCGTGATGAAAACTTACGAGTCAATTATTTTTTTTATTTAAATCTTAAAACTCCTTTGAACAACGGTTGATAAATTGTTGTTGACGACTTGTAGGTAATATAATAATATTATCGTTGCAGTGGGTAAAACTTTGGTTCGATTTTGCGTCGAAACCCTCGTGTGAAATGCGGAAACTAGGTGGAAATCAATCGATCTACCTTTACTATTAAGTCATAACCCCGTCACTGCGAAGTACACAAATACACGCACAAACAATACAATAGGTACAATATTATATTATAATAATGTATAATATGGCTTCTTTACGTAACCCGAAGAAATTTTATATTTCCTAACGATCGCCGCATCGGCCGAGCGCGTTCTATGCTCTACAGCAAGCTGCTGGCGACCGTGATGATAACGTTTTCAGCTTTCAATATTAGTATTAATCGTTATAATATAATATAATATATAATATTATGCTATTACGATGTTACGATATATACGTAAATATGGGTTTGCTTACAATATAGGGAGGTCAACTTACACTATGCCTATATTTAACAATGTGATAATAGCTACAAGAGTAACAAACCTTCGTAGTACTTAAATTATTATTATTATTCGCGCGTAATATTTATAATTGTATAAAAAAAATTGTCCTAGTGTTTATTATAAAATCGCACCTGTCCTTCCTGTTTATAATATAATATTATACCCTGTACGCGGTTTTCCTGGTTGAGACATCTTGTTATCATATCGCGTCGAATACCTGTTTTTTTTTTTTGTTTATTACGTGAGTTTGTTCGGTTTGCGCGGACGATTCGACTTATATACCGTTGTTGCTTTGTTTTTTGTTTTTTTCTTCTCCCGCCATGTAAACGTTTCTAGTTATATACGCATAAATTAATACCTATGTCTTTTTTCGTTTTATTTCAGTACCTACATACTGGGACAACTACTACAGTCACCACACAGATCTAAAAGAGAAGATAACAATAATAAACAAAAAAAAAATGGCACAACTAGTCTTAAACTTTATCGACAGTTACCACGACATAATGGACAACAAAAGTGGTTAGTACTTTTATAATATTAAATATTTTTTTCATTTAACGGTATCAACGTTTCGATTTCGGTATTACGTCAAAAATAAAATCTTAATTCTAAAAGAATTATGTTGTACCCGCTGAACAGGTAAATATGTGTAGGTACCTATAGGAAGTGCGATTACTACTATGTAATCGGCGGGGACAAAAATTTGCTCGGAGAAAGGTGTAGATGTAGATGTAGGTCATTAAGTAATATTTTTCTAACGAATGTATGTTTTATTTATTCTAATAAACGCTCTTTTTCGCAGTTGGCTATATACCTATACGTTTTTAAAATTTAAACAACTATATAAATCATAAGTAGTCATTATTATGGTTTCCGATTATGTGAAAATCTATAAAATGCATATAACGTTTAGTGTGTGCTAAAACGATCGAATGCTTTTCTATAAGTTATTCTTATTCGTTGCATAATGCATATAATATTATATTTTAATATTAATAAAACTAATACGTTTCTAAATTATTTAAACACTGAAATAGGACGATGGACCCTGCAGGATCGATTATGATAAATGCATATTACATCATAATTCATAGGTATTATGTTAAATTTTTAACGTGACACGTGTTTATCTTGCAACCCTAGAATAAACGTTATGTTAAAGCAAATCATTGTATACTTTTATATTATTATGTTGGTTTTGTACGCTTATATGTATCGTAGAAAGTGCACGGTATCTACCAGTTATATACCATTCGTGACAGCTCCAGCTGTTATCGGCATTCTGGTTTCTATTGTACACGCCATAAAATTCCTTCCCGAATCTTGAAAACATCCTTATATTCTAAATTTCAAAACAAATCTTTTATCGGTTTTTTTTTTGCTTCTGTTCCTGTTTTTTTTTGTACGCTTCCGAATGCTCGAATGCACTATGTACCTAATATAATATATTGTAGTATGGTTTTAAAACGTATCATTCTAAACAAAATGCCATCTTTGTTTTCCTTTTTTTTTTCACATAATATATTATAATACAATATATTATAATATAAATAAAATACACCTACCTATTGAAATATTTTCTTTTATTATTCTTTTCCTGGGATTTGAAATAATTCTTTTAGTAGATAGGCAGGGGCAGGTTATTTGACTCTGACATGCGTCACCTATATTAGATTGCTGTTCATTTTAAAAGTTTATAATGATGCCTGTGTTTATTTTAATACCTTGTTTTTAAATTTTGTTTTATTAAGTTTTTAATAAGATATAATTTTATAAAATATTGTTTAATTATTAGTATACACCTACCTATATTTTATTTCATTGAACTATGTTAGTTAGTTAGTTGGTTGGTTAGTAGCTATAAGACAAAAAGGACGTTGTCAGTTTAGTCGATGTGATCTGAAACTGTAACTTCGAAAAATGTTATAAATTTATATATTTTAGATAGGTACTATATCTGGTATTATATATTTCTATGTTATAATATTATAATTATTATAATAGATATCTTATTATATTTTTATTATAATTGTTATTTTAATAATTATAACTTTAGCTGACGCATTGCTTGAAATATACTTAAAATATAACTATTTATAATATATACAAGATGCAACATCAAGACCTGACGAAAAAAAAAAATGATGTTACTTAAACGTACGATAAAAATTGTTAAAATTATATGATTAGTTAATAGCTTAAGTAATATACTCACGTCAGCAAATTCCCAAAAAAAAAATATTTTGAATAAAGTTATTACGTTCCAAATTCATTTAATCAAAAAAATATTGTTATTTAAAAAAATTCTAAAAATTAAACTACTTGACTTAGATAAATGTTTTTACTATCAAAATATCAAAATAGTTTTTATACCTACTTAGATTCACAAATTGGCCACTTTCATAAAATCCAAAAAAATTTAAATCAAAATTTAAATTATTTTTATTTTTAGTGTTAAAAAAAAAAAAATTGTATAATATATTTGTATAAGAAAATTAAAGTATTGATTAGAACAAAAATTATTTCAAAAGTTACCCTGAGACATTAGGTATTCAAGATACAAAGAAAAAAGTTAATCTTTATTTTTTTTAAAGGCAGGCCTTATGAATTGTGTAAAAACTTATTTAGATTAACTTATTATCAACACGGTAAAATAAACTAGGCCCCCTAACTATTATTTTCTTTATGAAAATTCAAAATATACACGTAATATATTGAGGCCCCGGGACACCTCCCTACTTTGCCCTTTTATAAAACAACGCTACTGACTCAATGGCAATGTTTAAAATGTAGTTTATCGTATTTTTACTCTTATAATTCTAATAAGAATTCTGTAGACCTAACTATTCTTTGTTGTACACTTATTGAATATACTTAAATTAGTAATTATACCGTTTTAAAGGCCATCTCAATCAGCATCACTTGTATTTAAAGTAGTTAAGAATCACTCACTATTGTACTGATATCCAGTCGATCATTTTAAGATAGCAAAATATTTAATAGGTAATACCCTAACATTTGTTTTATAAACCGATTGAGTAAAAACACATTATGAAATAATTTTAAATAATACATCAACATTATTAACGCATGTGAAAATAATTAAAATCATTAAAATATGCGATGACATAGTATAGACATTATTATTAGGTATTTCCTTTAAAAACATTATAAGTTCACCTTTTGCTGCAAGGCCTTCTGTCCTAAATTTAAGATCATGAACTATTAGAATGTACAACTTAAATATATAAACTGTGGCATTTATTACTACATTAAAGGAAATGTTTATTTATGTGTTTGATTATTATGCACGCAAAATGAAGATTTAATATTAGCGCCTGAACAATTTTGATTTTTGTTTTTTAATTATCCTATCACTTTTTGTTCAGTTTACGTTAGATTGTATACATGTTAACAGGATTATCAGCTGCTTTTGGCTCTAGCCCCTAAATAGAAACATTTTGTAATCAAAAGTTGAATGCATCCGAGGGCACTGACCTGTTAGTTGTAGGTATAGTACTTGTATGCCATACCACAACATGTATCAACAAATATAGAAAACAGTCAATATTTTATTTTAGCTATTTAATATTTGTGCCGTTTAAAATTTATTCCATCACATAAGTATTTAAAATTATTAGTTATTTGGTGTTTGTAATTTTTAAGACAATAATATAATTCACGTTTGGTGTTGAAATCATGGCAGATTATTTGTAATGATAATGATATTAATATTAACTATTGCATTATTTACATTATATTGTACTTTAAATAATTTGACACACTAATGATAATAATATATTTTTGGAACATTGGAAGTCTTAAATTAATATCTTATACTCACCATAATATGGGTACCTATGTAACATGTATATAGTATATAGTCGTATAAGTACTTATTTTTGTTGTTCTCAAGTTTTTATAAATTAGTAATTATTGACTAGGAATTGTTATTTTTATTCGGTGTTAAGTCAAATAAAACTATTATTTTTTTATAAATCGGTGAATAATATAACTACCCCTCGTATTAAACGATATTTAGCGAACCTATGTAGTATAATATTCGAGTCTAGTATATAAAAAAAAAAATTTGGTCTATCGTGTATAGCAGACTATTCCTTCCTCGCCTTCCGTTTTAGATTGTTTTTTACCACTTACGAACATATTACATTATGAATCTCAAAAATATTCTTTTTTTTTTAATTTTACGTATTTATATTTCAGATCCCAGAGTAAACGGCTGGCCGATGTTGTCCAGTCCATTCCCGACGCTGTTTATATGTCTGTTCTATGGTTACTTTGCCAAGACGCTCGGGCCAAGACTGATGGAAAACCGAAAACCTTTTCAACTTAGAAAAGTTCTCATAGTTTATAATGCAATACAAACGATGTTCAGCGCTTGGATATTCTATGAAGTAAGTACATATGCCGGCCACGTGCACTTTTTGCCAATTATTGAATATTGTAGATGGATTATGTGATAGGAATTTAGTGGTACGTAAATTATAATTCAAACGTGTGTTTGTGTCATTTGCGTTTCCGCGTTTAGTTTCCTCGTTTTTAATCTTGCCTTCATTATGCAATAGAAAAAATCAACAATATTATTTTTTACAGTCCTTTTGAATGACGATTTAAACATTTAGGGTAGGTAAATTTTCCGAATACTTTACATTGTATATTATACTCTTATTACCCTTTACTTTGTATACGTTTTTTAAAGAATAAGCTTTTGTAAATAATTTACAATCATTGTGGTCTATAGAATATAATATTTATGCAACTAGAACGTCGTTATTCGTTATAACTTATAACGCTTCTGTAAAGTAAGGTGATGACGTCTTTCTGTTAAGTTATAATAATAATTATTATATCGTTATATTATTACAAACATACGGCCATGACCTTTGTTTGTTCTTTTTATATTTGGACGAATCATATGTCTGGAACGGTCGGATAGCTAACGCTGTGATACTCAAGTAAATTAGCGTGGGTTAATATGTTTTCCGATTTTATAGAACTTATAAAAACGATGATAATACCTAGTATAATTAATTTAGGTACCTACTTTAATTATATTATGCTTATAACTTAGGAATAATTATAAGGAAATAAGGAATAATAATTCTATTTACCTACCTATATAATATATAATATTTAAATCGTACCAAAATATTTTTTTTTATTTAAGCATCACGCTTCGTTCTTTCTATAATTAATATTGTTTTATTAATGGAAATTATTTATAACTGTAACTATGCATAAATTAATATAGAAAATAGGTACTAATTTGTATGTGAATTAAAAAAAAAAAAATAGTGTTGAAGAGATAATTTTATTCATTAAACATCATATAATGTCTTGGATGCCATTAGGTTAACGTATTAAATTAGGTCATATGAAAAGGTTTGGTGTTTTATATGGGTGCTGAATGATTAGGTGATGAGTGATGACCGTATTTCTGCAGTGTGTCCATGTTAAGGTACAGACATTTTTTATATAATTTTTTTTAAATTTTTGTACGAGTATATTTGGGTTTGGTATTACTGGCTATTAGAGTTTCTGGACAATTGTCTTCGGTGTTATTTTATTTTGAAACCGTTGTCTATTATTGTATCTGTTTAAAAAGAAATGAATATTAAGTAATATATAACTCGATACATCTAATCCATTTAAATATTTAATACACTATTAGAAATCAATTTAACTTCCATTTTGTTTCTTTGAAGTAATTATAAATAAATTATAATACCTATCGCTAGATCTTTTACAAATAATATATATTTATATTTTCTTATCATTATAGATTTGTTATCTATTAAACTTCAAAATATGTATATAATATTATATAGTTTCTGATATTCCAATATCAATTAATAAAATGATTATTTATTATTTCCTTGCTTGAAAGTTTATGAAAAAAATTTAAACAAAAAATAGATTTATCTCGTTAAATGAAAAATTTAGGTATTAAACTAATTACAAACACTCATTAGGTACATTTATTTCAAACTACAAAAATATTTTTTTAAAAATGGGAAAATATAAGCAGGTACTTACCTACCAACAACGCGGTTATCATTCTATTTTGGGTTTTCATTTAGATACATTTGTATAAACAGTAAAAATGAATTTAAATCATTATTTATTATTTTTATTTTCAATATTTTATTGTTGGGCCTTGATATTTATTATCTAATTAATAATTTTATTATACCAATATATTAATAAAATATATACAAATAATAAATAATTATATTATTATATGAGCGTTAACCCTGATAATTTTTACTATTTTAAATTATTCGTAAAGATTTTTTTAGTTTTTAAAATAACTATTAATTTTAATAAATCACAAAATTATAGAGTATGTTACAACTATCTTAATCTTAATTAGGTAATGGTACCTTACTTGATCTTTAAGCTATTTTTGTGTAAGATCGGAAATACATATTACTGTTGCTTGTTTTCTCAAACTAAACAACTGTGCGTAGGTATTGACTTTTTTTATATTAACCCCAATGGCATTCATCTGTAGTACAGATACAAGTTAGAATTGATTAATCTACTTTAAACATAGTAAAATTCCTTGTTTTACAAAGAGAATATAAGAATCTTGTTTTACGCAAGGTTAGATACTAGAGTACATCATCTGCATTAATCGATCGTAATAATATTATATCGTCGTTCTAAAAAATTATTACATTTTAATACATTTAGATTCGTATTTTCAATTTATATAGAATTATTTCTTTGGTGTTGAACTATATAAACGGTTTACACTTATTTCGGAAATTATTCAATATCCTGTAGTGTACTTGCGTACTTAATGTAATTAATGAAACTTCTTTAAATATTATTTATATTTTTGCTGCTATATATTATTTACCGTGTATTTATTTAGCGTTTTTTCTAATTTATTTATGGAGTTGTTATAATAGCTAGTATTTGAGATTACGCGGTGTACTACTTTTATTATGAATTTTATATGTATTTACATGTTGTGGTCGAAACGTGTATTGTTTCGCTGTATTTTTAAGTACAGTTTGGCAAACGTATATATACCGCGATTAGGCTGAAATTAAATTGGCTGATTCTTCGGTATTGTTTAAGATGGCTGCATATATATTTGTAATCAATCTGTAAACGCGTGTATCTGACCCAAATACGTTCTTTGTCCATTATTTTTAAAATATTTTTTTTTCCAAATTAATTAATGATATTTGATAATAATATAATAGTTTATAACAATTTCAATTGTACGTGTTTACATAATATTATATAGTACACGATACGAAGAGTTTTCATGAGTTTACATTACAAAAAAATAAAAAAATAACAATAATGATAATAAGAGTGAGCCGTTTGAGAAACGCAATGCACTTCATAAATTCATATCATAAAACGTCAAATTATTTTTCTAAATTATAAAAAACTATATTAATGTGTTTTAAAATTTTATCTTTTTATTGTAACATGTATAATATGGTTTTTAAAAAAATGTAGTTACACAATTTCAAAAGGACATGAGTGGAATTAATTTTTATCCTCCTTGAAGTTCGAATTACCGACTCCACAGTAATATAAATTATAATATAGGTAACGATGTGGTATGCACCCGACACATAATAAGGTTCATCGGGTCACAATTAGTCATGGTCCCCAATTCGGCCTTGACTTAATTACTATTTTTTTTCCTAATATATTATCGTTTTTGTCAACTTCATTATAATTTCATTAATAATTTTTGTTTTTTTTGAAAACTTACCATACTTAACTGTTTTTAAAGGCTAACGAAGGCCGAACCGGAGACATAATATTTTATCCATTATACGCATATATTTATATGTTAGAACTATTGACGACTATAAAAAATACACTCCTAATTCAATAATAATGTTGTGTTTTCGCAGTATATGATGAGCGGCTGGGGAGGATCGTACAGTCTAAAATGTCAGCCGGTCGACTATTCCTATAGTCCGATGGCCTTACGAGTGAGTATTATATAATACCTATATTATTATATTAATATATCATCTATTTTGATTTTGGATCCATTATAATTTGTATATTACATTAATAATATATATAAATTAATTTTTGATTTGTTATTTTATATTTTGTTAACAAATCATTGTAGTGTACCGCTTTGTAGCTGTATACCATAAGTATATAGGACTACTGTCATTATAATATGATAAAATAATACAATAACTATGCTCGTGTCTTTATTTTTTTAGATGGCTCAAACTTGCTGGTGGTACTATATTTCTAAATTCACCGAATTTTTCGACACTGTAAGTTTTTCTCGCGGAGACTGTTTAATATATAGATATTAATATATGTTATTATTATTATAATTGTGTGTTGTACGAGTGGGTGGATGGATTATAGAAATGGGATTGTGTTCACGAATATCGCGAGTGGTCAGCGTATAACAAAATATTTCATGATATACCCCGAAACTGTGTAGGTATATATATATATATGTATAATATGGTTGGGTTGGGGTGCCTGAAAATAACCGGCCGCGTAGAAATAATTCACAGACGTCGTGTATATAATACCATAATATATATTAGCGGTAGCGGACGTGTAGCGGGGAAGAAAAACAAAATCGATCGACCAATGTCACACGAGCTTTCGTGTTATTTTCATACAACTCAATGCTATTGCCTTCTCTACTATATTCATTGTAATGGGATGGGGGTGGAGGGTACGTTTTTGGCCTATATACATATATTGTATTATGTTGGGGTACCGCAGCTATTGTGTGTATAATATAATATATTAGGTAATGTTCGTGGAGGTCAGTGACTACTACACAATAATAATAATTATGTATTATACCTACCTATTTAACTCTGTGTAATATAATTAACAAAAACCCTATGGTTTTCGTTTTGTTTTTTTTGCAGTTGTTTTTCATACTCAGGAAGAAGAACCAACAAGTGTCGACGTTGCATGTCATCCACCACGGATGCATGCCGATGAGCGTCTGGATGGGAATGAAATTCGCCCCAGGTTTGTTAACATATTATATTATATTAATATTACCTATTCAATATTTATATATACGCTCATACCAACCTTAATTTAGCGTCAACAGAAAGAACCAAACATATGTATTTGGAATCATAACTATATAATATATAGTTAGAATTTAAATTTAAATTTAGTTAAATGTACTGAATTGCCTTTTTTTTAGTTAATTTTGAATGGTCTATATTGTTAGTGTACTCCATACTCATGAACTGAAATTGACAAAATATATTTGATATATTTATGAATCGCGTTGACCCCAGGAATCGAACCCGGCTACCCTGTGTTAATAATATACTGTAGACATTAGTATAATTAGATATTTCTCACCTAAACCCATTCGCCTATACCTAATCACACGATAAACTAATATACTGATATCAAACTTTGTATTTAAAACATGTTACCGCTGTATATAATAAACATTATACATCATAATTAAATCTTAACTGTATGTAATCTGTAGACATTCGTTAACTTTATAATATAATCATTAAATCATAAAATATGTCCATTACACATTATTTTATTAAAATATATAATAGGATATACGTAATGGTCTCGTCATAAATATAATGATATCGATGTACCTAACTATACAATTATTTATTAGGGCATAACAAATTATTTAGGGATAAATTCGTTAGTAGATACCTGTCTTATTTAATTATATAGCATTTTAAACTTTTAACTATTTAATATTTTAAAATAAAATAATACAAAAAAAAAATGTATCCATATTTATTAGTAATTTTAACTAAATAAAATAGCTGCCACCTATTCACAGCTAAAATACGATCAAGATTCAAGATATTACTAAACTATTTTTTCTTGCTCGCATTTATATTGCATACTCATACTAAAGAGTAGTCATAAAATACTTAAAACGGCAAGTAGCTCCATTCAAAATGGATAACACATTGTTATAGCACTATATTGTTTCGATTACCTAAACTATAACTGGTTTTAAAATATAAATATTTATTAATTCAATAGTGGATATTCATAAACATCATCATTATATGAAATGTATTCTGATAATGATAATGATATAAAAATGTTAAAAAATAAGATTTTTGCAATAATCACCGTTATAAATAATTTAAAGTATAATTAAAAAAAATTATTTTAGACTTTTAAATGAAACACTGTATATAGTCACGTAAACGAAAAACATTTCGGTATAGGGACCCCCAAAATCCCCGTATCTTGCGTGTATATACATATATCATAATACCTATATGTATAAAAATGATTTTAATTTATTTTTTGTATCATATAGGCGGCCACAGCACTTTCTTCGCGTTGCTCAACACGTTCGTGCACATCGTTATGTACTTCTACTACATGGTGTCGGCGATGGGACCTAAATACCAAAAATACATTTGGTGGAAGAAGTACCTCACCTCATTCCAGATGGTATGGCTTCTGGGTTATATTATCCGCTACAAATTAAAATAAATTACCATTTGTTGCGGTGATCGTTAATCGGAATTTTTTTCCTGTATATATTTACAGCTGCAGTTCGTATGCATTTTCGTCCACCAGTTCCAACTGTTGTTCCGCGAATGCAACTACCCAAAGAGTTTCATGGTTTGGATAGGCCTACACGGCGTCATGTTCTTGTTCCTGTTCTCAGACTTCTACAAATCCAAATACACCAGTGACGGTAAACGGAGACCGGCAAACGACGGAGCTTGTATGGTATGTTGTGTAATTACTAAAATAAATAATATAATAGTACTAGGTACCTAGGTCATGTAAATTGGATGCGAATGGATGGCGACGAATTATAAAGAGCCCTTGTAATTTCAACTGTTTCTGCGCTCTATTGACCTTAAGGATGTCATTTTTATGACGTTGAAAATATTTGTATCGATCTCTTAGTCACTTTTTATTTATCCCCAAGGACTGCCGGTGCTATAATATACGTTTCACTAAATGTCACGGAAAAAGTATATAATATAATTGACTCGTCGGAATTCTTATGTTAAGTAAAATACTATACCGTATTTCAGCCTTATCCGTATTATATCAGTTATATCCAATGTTTTTGTATACCATTATGGAATAGCATATTTGACTATTATTGCCCAGAGGAAGGGGGAAAACTAGATTTTTACTCATGCAAATTATTCAGGGTAAAAATGTATAGGTTTAAATCTTTTTTTAATTTTCTAAATCAATGCCATTTATTATTATTTAACTTCGCTTTCCCATACAAATTAATAGCGTTTATTATAATATTATCGTTGTTTTTCCCTTTTTCTTAAGTTTCCGACAATTGCGTTATAAGGCCAACACCAAAATATAAACTATAAATAAATTGTCCACAATAATTTTTGATACCAAAAATACTTAAATTCGTTGTAGTTTGGCTGTAGATAAAAACCATCATTTTAATATTCTGAAAGTTGTTAAGATTGTTCCTCAGAATGATTTATCTATAATTTGATTTAAGGTACAATAGTTAATCGGTTTGAAGGTGACCACTTATTTCATCATTTGATCCTGATGTAATTTTGATTACAATCAAACATAAATATATACTTTGACGAAAATTCACTAAAATTAAAAAAAATCTTTGTGGTAAGTATTCTGATGAAAATAAAATAATTGTTATATTAATTTGATATTGATTTTTTCAATTCTTTGATGATTTCCCCTTCAAATGCGCCCTTGTCATTATAAAATACCCTCATAAGCTATATCTAGGTGAACAAAACAAAAATAATTAACCCTCCTAAATGCCTTTTGACTGCAGAACATATAATATAGTGATGTGTATTGTTTTCAAATACCTACCTATATTATATGTAATATAAGTATTATATCTATACGGATTTTTCCCCTCTTCCGAATTTCCAAGCTTTTCCCCTTCAATTGGGTTGAATTTCTTATTTAAAAGTGATCGGCGTCTGCTCTCGGATCTTAAGAGGATGTCAGTGCATTCTGTTTTCTCTCTCTGGCCCACCCTCAACATAGACAAAAAGCATTTACGCAAAATAATTTTTTCTATGTTTTTAAGTAACTTAAAAGTAAAATCACCCATTACAAAAAAGATAGGGAATAATATTTTTGAGGGAATCTCATATTTCAGATTTGTCTAAATATCGTCTCAAAACAATTTAAACATCATTTAAATGTACAAAATGTTTTTGTTTATTTTGAAAGTCGAATACAAAGTCAAATAACAATAAACTATAAAATCTGTAGGTATGCCATTTCCTCAAAAATATTGTTCTCTATATTTTTTGTAATGGGTGGTTTTACTCGTAAGATAACTTAAAAACTTAGAAAAAAATCATTCTGCGTTAATGGTTTTGTCTATTCTGCTCGTGGGCCAGCTTGAGAAAACAAATAGTGCACTGACATCCTCTTAATAATAATATGCAGAAATCATAAAGCCCGCATCATACACCATAGGTACTACGTTATTTTTATATTATGAACGGAATTATCAAAAGACAAATTGAGCGGCACGCATATAATATATGGTGAAAATTATGACGTATAAAAACAAGTAAAAATTATTAGTATACTATTTTGACATTTAAACGAGTTTAATGTGTAGTAAAAGTGAATTATGTTAAACGGTTACAATTTCATCGAAACGTAAAATATATAGTAATAACTGTATTAACTTCGATTTATTCAATTTTTTATGACGTTCGACGGCATAAATCTATCATGCTTACGTCATATTTTCATAACTCAATATATAGATTTCGTTTAATCGAACTTCGATTCGTTTTTTATGGGCTTAATAACAATACCTATGCATACAATTATGTACTCAAATAAAAAAATATTTAATCGAATTTATTGTCATTTCGTTTGACGTTGAAGTAAAAAGTTGTTCGGTATTTATTTTTTTAAAAGATTTTAAATATGAAAATCGAAAACAGCCACGTCCATCCCCGGTATAATATACTGTTCCGTATTGCACAAACAGTGATGCAGTCTCAGCGATCCGAAGCATACCCACATTGTTCACATTTACCTACCGTCAACTTAAATCCACTCTAGAAATGTTATAGGTGGGTACTCGGATATTTAATGTATAGAACGTATTCAAATGTGCGTCTAATCGAATGTTTTAATTCGAAAATCCGGTGCAGTATATTATAATATATAGACTTGTCGAGCGTTATAACTTATTCAGTATATTACGTAAACATGCGTTATGCCAACATTGACTTTTGTTTTTGAATATAAATTACATATAATATACGCTCGGCTGTATAGTCCCCGCCGAATCCACACGCATACACAGTATATTATACACTACCACCGCACCTAAACTCTTAAAGGATTTCGGTGTATAATATGTAGTCGTCCGCGTATATATACTTTAGACTTCTTAAAATATGTAGTCGTCCGCGTATATATATATACTTTAGACTTCTTAAAAGCCTGAACTTTAAGATTTATAGATTTTACGGTCGGGGTGGGGGGGGGCTCGAAAAACAACGCGCTCACTATTATTTATTATATTATATTATTATAGGCATTGTATATTATGTGCAGGGGACGAGGTGGCCGATCGGTCAACGCGTCGGCTTCGGCGCTGCCGGTTCGGGTTCGATCCTCGACCACTGGGCGGCATTTTTCTCAGGGCAAGTCACGGTGTCCGGAGAACAAGTGCCGCCATCCCCCAGGGATGAAACCTACGGGTGCCCCATTCGAAATTCTGCCAAAACACAAACACTCACGCGTAAACCCCCACCAACAAAAAAACCCTACCATCACCACCTTACAACCTACTAACAGCTAATGGCCATAGATGCCGGGCTTAATGATCAATAAAAAAAAAAAAAAAAATATGTGCGCAGACCTGCAGTTACCTCGATAAGTACGAATGTATACATTGGTGTGGTGTAGGTGTTCGTAATTGTACCTTTCTACGGCTTTTGTCGTGTACACAGAGACGTGATAGCAAGGCGCGTTCTATAATATAATATTATATGCCTAGGTGATAATACATATATAGAGTAGAAAACATTTTTTAAATTAAAAAAAATAAATATACGAAACAAATTTAAACTCTTTTTACGATTATGCATTATATACATATTATAATAAGAAAAACCCATCGACTCAAATTCTAGAAAGAAAAATTGACCTCCTACTAAACATTTTTCTCATAAAAAAAATAATGCTGAATAATATATTATGCAAAATAGAGCAACGTCAATTATAAAATTAATATAAATCTACATCCGAGAATCACAATTTTACTCGATTTTTAACCTATATATTTTTATTTTAATACTTCATCTGAACATTTTTGGTGAATAAAATATATCGATGGGGTGTCACCAATAGGTGACTTCCCCCCTCCCGTAAATCATCCTCATCAAATTTACTCATTGTAATTACAGATTGAATATATAAAATTTTGTTCAAAAAAAAAAAAAAATATATCGAATATTGAACAAAAAGTTTTTTTTATCAACAAACATTTAAAGTTTACACGTGTTGGCGATGATTAGTGGATTACACTCTCGTGAGTTACTCTAATCTGCAGCACTCCGCTCATCTATAAAGCATTAAGCTCTTGCATATGTCTGCACAGAAAAGAAGCGTTCTTGTTTGGTTTTAAAAAAAATCTGTTACTGTCCTCCTCTCCCAATAAAAGATGTTTAGAAAACAATCTGCTCTGAAATAAAATCTATTTTGCATAATTCTTTAATGACTTTTCTCATCAACCATGAGTAGGAGGTATACCTACTCAGTTTTACCTGGAACAAACTGCGCATCATAGCACGTGTTAAATAATGTAACTATGGTACAGGTAACTACATATTCAATTCGTACGTATTGGTACGCGTACTTGGTTGCACGCAGCAATCAAATTTTATGGAAAAAAAAAATAATGACTACCTACCTACTTAGTAACTACAGACCGACTCGCAAGCTTATTAGTGATAAGTTATTATATAACCGTCACACTCGTTAACGCCTAGCCTTGATGTGGCGTTAATAATATAATCGTTCGCGTATATACCAATATATACCTATATAAATTGTTTTGGTACTAACCGCTATGTACCTTTATGGCTGTATATACATGTATAATCGTTGTCGTTTTACAGCCGGTGGAGGGAGCGAGTTACAGCAAGTGTTCCTCCAACGAACACGACAACGTCGTGTACTATTCGAACGGCATCGTCAACGGTTTCAAAACGACTGAAGACGCCAAAACCAAATAGTTATGGGCCGATACGATTAAAACGTTCCTAACCGAATGGAGGAAAACAGCTGGCGGATATATGACACAATCACCAATAATATATAAAGCACACTCAAAACAAAATAAAAATAACGAAACACAATATATATAATGATATAAAAATGAATTATTTGAAGAAAAAAAAATGTCCACGATAAAATAAAAAAAACTTAAAACAAAAAAATTAAAAAATTAAAATTAAAAAAAAAAAAAAAACGAAAAAATGTGTATAACAATATGCAGCAGTAAGACTTTTACGCTGTTCGTCTGAGGTATTATATTATACATGTAACAACAAATCTAATACGTATAAACAAATATAACTAAACTAAAACAATAATATACGTATTGTATGTGTAATATGCAAATTATGTACAATATCGTGTATTATACGTAAATACTTATATATTATTTGATTTAAAGATCTATTTAGATTTTCAATTTTAATGTAGTGCATTTTTTTTTTTTTTTATACGAATTTGTAATAAACGGTTTTTTTCTTCATTGGAACCCAGTATTATTCGCGAATTGGTGTGAAAATGTGTGCAATGCTTGAAGTACTTATATATATTGTTATCGGTAGGTAAATTTCGGGGGATGGGTGTAAGTATATAGTGTATGTTCTAGAGCATCGAATAACCTGTTTTTTGTTTTTTTTTTATTTTAGTAACTCGTACACTTTGTTATGATATATATTATATACTTAACGTTCGAATTATGCATACCCATCCCGGTGGAATTCTCTCTCTTGTTTTCACTGGAAATATAATAAATACGAATCAATAAACTACATAATATTACAATATATTATATAAATATTATATATTCAAAACGATTAAGATAAAACGGAAGAACAGTACAAACGATAATATTGAATACACTAATTAGGTAGAGTTATTTTGGAATTGTGTTACCTTTCGTTTAGATTATGTTATTATGATAATTTTAAATTTATATTATTTTTTCCCTCGTTTCCCATACATCGTTGTGTACAATGTTATACGTACGGCAACGAAAAATATATGTAGAACTCTCTAAGTATAACCCATATATATATATATAGTGTCAACGATATATATGTATGTAGATTGTAAGAACGTGAGGCCATCGTACTTTTCTGAATCAGCGTGTTTTTTTTTTTTTTTTTTACAATTTTAGTCATATTATTATATATTTACTTTCTTTTTTAATTTTTTGTTTTTTTTGTATGGCTATTAATAAATACAAAAAAAGATTTTATGTTTGAATATCTTTTTAACTTTTTGATATATAAGTGTATTTATTTAAAATGAAATTAAAAAAAAAAAAAAATTGTAAATCAAAAAAAAAATTGTTATTTTGCAAAATATAGAATTTTGAAAAAAAAAAAATTGGCCTTTTTTTCATTTATTTAATTATTATTCATAACCTTGTGCAATATAAAATATGTATTATAGGTATATTACAATACCCATAAATACCTGACACGACGGTGTGCGTTCGACATCGGAGAAAAACTCCTTACATTTATGCGTATGTTTGCAGCGGAAAAGAAAATCTCGCCCGAACAGAAAACGTGTACCACCGACGACTATAACCATATACCGGTATCATATAAAATTACCTTGACGATATTATATTGTGTAGGTAGGTACGATATACCAGGCTGCAGAGATTTGTTCGGGTATTATTGTGCAGGTGAGCCAACCGCAGCGCAATACATAATAATAATATTATATTATTATATATCGGTTACAGATTAAATGTAATAAAATTTTGTTCATACTCCAGCGGGGGACAATTTTTATCGATCCGCAAAGATAATGTTGTAATATCCGTCGTCGCGTGATGGCGTAGGTGAGATCATACTCTGAAATACGCTTTGTAAGTATATAAAGTAAGTACTGAAGTATACAACTACCTACTGTTTAGTATATTGTTATGTCGAGTGCCGCCAGTGCGTTCCGTCGTCGTCGAGTTACGACACTTCGGCGTTGGATGACGACGGACTTCCGGCGTTTGTGGTGGTGGTGGGGGGGGGGAATGGCGACGATATAACAATAATAATAATATAATATCGTGTACAAGCGAACGGCATTGACGACTCGGCCGCCGTCTCGCGAACAGCTGTTGCGGACGTCGTGTCTCGGTCGAACGACGACATATCAATAATATTGTGAGAAGGACGTATTATATTATCCGGTTCGACTTGTACGTTATTGGCACTATACTGTGGACGATGTGTGGATATAGGTACCTACATTATCAATATTATTATGATCGATTGTGCGAGGCATCATCGTCTCAAAGTACTCCTGAAAACGTGACGATCGAATTCGTCTTGAAATTCGCTTTAAAAAGATACTTTCTTGTGTTTTTTAATTCAATTTTTTCTCTTCGACTTTAATGTTCTTTGCATATTCAAATTTTGAAAATATAATTTTCAAATCTTTGGGAATTTAATTCCAAAAACATGGAAAAGTTTCGTTTTGAATAAATTTGATATTATTTCAAATATTGTAATATGTTATTTCACTAGTTTTATACGATGGCTGAGGTTTATGTTATATAGTCCTTACAATATTAAGACAGGTCTACATCGATAGAAAACGGGCTGGATCGAATCTCTAACTAGTTTGATTTCAGTTGATTTAAATATAAACCGTTGAGCTTAAATTAAAAACGTTCTTGACGTTTTTGGTGACGAATGTTTTATGCGTTAATTACAGTAGTATAGGTACACTTTTTTAAATAAAAATTATCCATTAGTTTACACTCTATAATTATATATTTTCTGTTGTTTCTTCGAAAAAAATATACATGTAGATGGGTACAAAATAACTTAACGTATTAAATTATTTATATATTTCGTTAACTTCAAAGTTCAAACAAGATCACGTCTTGACTTACTTCCTTGAATACTTACTCGCCTTCGTAAAATATTATAACCCGTCCAGTTCATCTTGGCCATCGGCTGACGTCACAGCAGTTACCTGCAACACGGTTGGTATTACCATTGATTATAGAATAATATAGTCTATTCTATAATCAATGGTATTACTTTACATATTATTTCGATCGCCGATGGCCAAGATGAACTGCTCGACGTACAGTACGTTATTACTACAATAATTATGATATTAAACATAATGATTAAAAATTACTATTTTCCATTCCCATCTTCACTGAACATAATGTTATACAATAATAATTTTATGCCACGGCGTGGCGTGAGAAAAACGAATGGTTCTCACTCGCGCGGAAGCATAAACGAACGAAAGTATAGAAACGAGAAACCGCCAAATGTATAGACAAGATTGAAGAAGATAATAAATAATATGCAACCTTGTCGTTGCGGTCAATACAATTAGTGTCAGCTGTATTTGTGTTAGATTTTTATATTACACAGTGCATGCCGTGATGAGTTCAGTAGGTACCTACTACACTTAATATCTGAAAACAGTGGGGCAACCATCGGGAGGGGGGTGGTTAAGGGGTTGTAAAGATGACCGTTTCGTGAGATGGAAATGGATGTTTTACATTTCGCGAAATTCGAAAATATTTCACAAAATGGTCACTTTTTCATGAGCGGTCACTCAAATTTAACATACCTATTGTAATTTTTTTCACAATCTTGTCGTTCACCTTGTGTACTGAAATACACATTTATCGCACACGCCTATAATCTTTGATTCCATCCATTATAACCAAGTGCCGCTGTAATATATATGACTATTACACCCGCCTATAGGGATGTAATCTTGAAAATTTACATTTGAACATTTTTTTTCTCACTGAAATTTACAAATTTTGATTTCTGTGTTTATTTTTAAAAATAATTTATTTTGTAATAATTGTATAACAATTGGTTACACTGACTACTAGATAATAGATATGAGTAATATAACCCCAGAATAACGTTGTTCTATGATTAATAACTATCTTATGATCATGTATTTACTATTTATATTGTTTATTATCACTAATGACTTGTGGTTTGTAGTACTTTGTGAAGCATTAATTATAAACTTACTTGGCAGCCATTAATTATGACATTTTTAAAATGTTCAACTTTTTGAAAATTTACATCACTATAAATGCCTAATTGCCAGACCATCTGAAATGTGTAGGTGATATTTATTGGTTTTGATAAAAGTCATACTTAATCACAATGTCATATCAACATTTTGGTAATACCTTGATGTTAAAGCAATGTATAGTTATACTGTGTGGATCATATACTGTGTGGATATTCTATTCTAAAGGTTTTTATTCTACGTACATCTACGTAATGGATGAGTTTAATGAAAAAACTGAGTTTTACCAAAAAATTGATATATATTGATTGGATAAGCCTGCAGGTAAAAAACCATATACGGTTGTAAAATTTGAGTCGATATTACTTTATTTGTCTTCTGTTCTACTGTACTATATTCCGTATTATCAGTGTTGGGTAAATTACTTTTGAAAAGTAATAAAATGACGTTACTTGTTACAGTAAATATTTTCATATAAATTACATTCACGTTACTCGGACATTATTTTTATCACTTTACTTTCATTTTTTCGTTCAAAAAGAAGGGAGTTACAAATAACGTTACTTTAAAAAAAAAATGAATTACAAAATCAGTCCATAACGACTAATAAGTAGTAGGTACGATAGGAACATTGTTAATTCCTTAATGTTTTACACGGCCAAAAAGTTTATGATTCCTAAAATCTTAAATAGTATTGTTGATTATTATTTATTATTTAAAACTTTCGGAATCGTAAATAAATTTGATTGATTTTTAAATTTCCTTGCCTCTAGTTTTTGTCATGTATTGTACATTCATAAGCAACTTCAGTGGCCTTAGACAAGGGAGGGGCCTTGGGGGTCAGATCCCCCCATTGGCTCTTTATTACCTTAGTAAAACTGGGCAACTTATAGGGTACGTGGAAAATAACACTTATAATAACTATAATAGGTTCGTCACGTTTCGTTAAAATTGCGTTAATTTATTATTGCCCTTGTTCTAATAACAAGTGTTTAGTGTGCCTACGGTATTGTAGAAGTCGCATGAAATAAACACACCTAATGAATACATTAAATAAATAATAACAGATATTATAATCAAACTTGCAGCCGTGTGCAATGAATGTTGTATTCCTGCAGTACACAAAGTGAACGACCAGATTGTGAAAAAAATTACACGATGATAAATCTTCAAAACGTCATTTACTTCACGAAAAAGTGACTATTTTGTGAAATATTTTCGAAGTTCACGAAGCGTAAAATATCCGTTACTTCCATTTCATGAAATGGTCATCCTTTCATGAAAACTTCGATTTCACGGAGTGGCTACGACATATATTTAATTGTGACATTGTAACCCCCCCCCCCGNTAGTTGCACCACCGTCCGAAAACGAGGCGTCCATTATGGTGTACCTATAGTTAAGGTATCGGGCGGTGGCATAGACGCGTGTCTTCGATTATTATTGGAACTAACCCACAGAAATCGGATCGATCGGAGTTATTATGACATATTATTATATTATTATTATCATTGCAACAGACGCGTATTTAAGAGCGTTAAAAATTCGATTCACCTTCAGCCGGTGCAGTGCCGTGCCCGCGGGTTTATTTTGTTCGACTCTGTAGCATAATAATAATAATAATAATATAATATACAAGCGCGTCTACAAGGTGATATTTTGTATACCGAGAGAAATAAACATTATATATGTAGGTACCTATATTATAATTATAATTCGGTGCCCGCAGTATTTCATATTATATAATATGTTACTATTCGAACATTTAAATCCGTCGTAATTGCTGTGATTATTGTCTCATTACGTGTCTTATGTTTTTTTTTTTTTTTTTCCGAAAACCTAATTTTTTTTTTTACTATTTTAACGAGCGGCGACCATACTTTCCTGGCGAAAACCAGACGACAACGCATTGTGTTCCGTCGAAATCATTAGTGATAGATGACCCTTGCTTTAGGCCCACTTGTTTACACTGCGTGAACTGACGAGGGAGGGAGGGGCGATCTGGGGTCACCTGAATTTTATTATTTTTTTTTTATTTGATCTTAAGCCCGGCGACTATGGATATTAGCTGTTTTGGTTTTGTAAGTTTTTATGTCGGTAGGGGGAGGAACACGTGCAGTGTTTTATTATTATATCGCGAGACAAACTTCGTTATTTTCATCAAATTTCAGTTTTATTTCAACAAAACTCAATTTTTACGTTTCCGCTACGATTCCTGCACATCTAAAGCCACGTATAAACAAATACATTGTTGTAACGTAGGTAGGTAAATATAACATCGTTTTGTGCAATGTAGACGACTAGGTCTTTTCGAAAAAATTGATTTCAGCTTACACTTCGTTGGACTTATCATATTTTATATTCTGAATTCGACTTATCTATATTTTCTTATGAATAAATATTTTTAAAATATTATAACAGATTTCTGTGACATTTCATAAGCTTTAATTTGATAATAATACGTTGTGTTTTTTGGTGCCAGAATTATCAATTAAATTGGGAAAAAAGTATACAGGCATTGGCGGAAATCGGAGGGAGGCTTGAGGGGCTAAGCCGTCGAGCCCTCTCCTTTTTTAGTTTGTAGGATCGACGCCCCCCCCCGCTCACATACTGTTAATAATGTTAGCTCCCCTGACATTTTAATGGATTTCCGCCCATGAATATAGATGGGAATGCAAAAATATAAAACAAATTGGCTCAAGTATCTGAATATATAAAAAACGTATCGATTAAGCCATAATCAGAAGGGGTATTACTCTAAAATATTTTTAAAAAGTAGGGGTACTCCGTCCCACCACGACCCCATCCAGTTCAAGCACTGGGTAAACAGTATACTTCATAGTTCATATTGTTAATAGACAATGTGCAGACAAACATCGTTGTAATATTATATCGTATAAATATGTACCTTGAGTGTATAATATAATAAGTGCCCACCTATTTGAAAATTAATTAAATGGCGTGTCATGCACTATAGAAGTCGCCTGGAAATGACATAGGTACATATTATATCGATTATTGAGTTCGAACAAATCTCGATGGTATACTGCACACCTACCTACGTTATACAGAGTGTTCCATTTAACGCAAGACACTCATTATTTCAGATAACATTAAGGTTTTTGAAAATATTTCTTTTAGATAATTTTGAGTAGTAGTGACAAAGAAAATGTTTGAAAAAAATTATATTTTTACTCTTTTAATGATCACATACATTTATAATTTCTTATTCCGGAACAAAATACTATTCAGGGTATTTGGATCTATGTAAAAGTAAAATTTCTGATTTATTAGTTATAACTTATTGAATTTTAGATGAACGGATGAACTGTACCACTCTATTCATCTAACCTTCAAATGGCTTATTCTTATTATAACTCATAAATTACTAGTCCAAAATTTGATTTGTTCCTATATACCGCAATACTCAAAAAAAATATACTTTGGAAAAAGGAATTAAATAAGCATGTTGTCATTAAAAAAGTAAACGATAAAAAATGCTAAAAAATTTTAAATTATATATAAAATATATTTTTAATAGTTGATATACGAGTGTCTTACGTTAAATGGATCACTCGGTATTATAATTTAGTAGAAATAACTATGTAGTTATGTGTACCTATAGGTGTCGTGTCGCGAGTTTCCGACCATGCAGGGAGAGAGAGAGAGATAAAACACTTAATAATATCGTAATAAATTAGGTACCCGGTACAAATGTAGGTAAATATCAATTATTATTATTTTTAATATTTTAAGAGCTGCTGTATATAGTGTTTGTCTTGTAACAATATCAAGCTATAAGTTAATATAATTATTTCTATTATTAATATTGTCTTTTTATTAGTGGTTGAATGTTATTATATTATACGACAAAGGTCACACACACACACGACCATAGTATAATAATATTATATCGTCGTGGACAACGCGTGAGTAATAATAATTAACATGCGTACATAAAATATTTTATTGTATCAATATAATATATATATATATATGTTTATGTATGTATTATATACTATTATCAATTATACATAACATACACACTGTAATGTATAGTTTCAGATTTCAAGGTGGACTTAATTTTTTACGATCGACCGTAGAGAGAGGATAAAGTCGAATCGAGTCGCGGTCAATATTAGTGTATAATATAATATTATTTGTGCACAAACGATTGTCATCGTATTGTAATAATTTTACCTGTTTTACAATATTACATCCCATTAGGACATTAGGTAGACTCCTATAAATTTTATCCTAGGGTGGTCGGTTGTTTTTTTTAAATATTGAACACGTACGACGATAGTAATATGTTATTTAAGTAATAATGTTAAGATTCTGTGATCCTAAAACTGTATTCAGAATTTAATTTCATCCGCCGAAATACATAGGTATTTTGTATAATTGAACAAGACATCTAATTAACTAAATATGTGAAACGCATCTAAGACAAAGAAGCACACTTAAATTTTTAAAATTGCAGTCAAGACAAATGGCCGAAAAGAAAAAGTGGATTGTTGAACAGAAATTGAACGACTGCCAAATTTCGAGTTAACAATTCGTAAAAAAATGTACGCTGTATAGACATCATAATTTTTACCATACTCATTTGATATCGAACAAGACTATAAATTATTAGGTATTATTATATTATAATATCTATTTTATTATAAATAATAAATATTATTAGTATCATCAAATACATATACGTATATACCTACAGCCAAATTATTGCTTATAAGTTATACTTGTAGATACATATAGAATTACTGGTGTTAAGTTTAACCATACCTGTGGTATCCTGCTAGACAGGGGAAAGCATGGCCCTACACTCTACAGCATAAAGTTCCCAATTGCTTTAAAAAAAGGCGTCCATCAGACACGCCTAAATCTGTGGAAAGAAAACTGTTGTAGGTTGAATCAGTGGCGTAGACATGATTTCTAAAAGGGAGATCAAAAAAAGAAAACGACATAGCTAAATGGAAGGGGAAAATTGGAAAATTCCCCACCCTCTCAAAACTTTTTACTAAGGTAATAAAAAGCCGATGGGGGGTCTGATCCCACGTCCCCCCCTTGTCTACGCAACTGCGGTTGAATACTATCCTAACCTAATCTAGCCTAAACTAATCTATTATACCTAGGTAATATTAATATCTTAAATATAAATCTATAAATAAGTGTCACTGGGGTTTGAACGTGGGTAACTCTTTTTACCTTAAAATTACCATAGGTCATTTGAGCTTGAATTTTATTGTCTATTTGAGTGTTGACTTTACTGATTCGTGGAAGACGAGAATTGATTTGTAAAGGAAAAAATTATAAATAAATAATTTTCGTAACTAATTTTTGCGTGTATATATTAATATAGACATTTTTTTTTAATTTTTCAACAAGACTTGTTAATAAAATATATTATTAATTATTTTATTTATTTAAGAGTTCAAATTAATCGATACTATTGTATCGTCGTCTACTTGCTCCTGTAGGCTGTGAGTAATTTACTTTTATCAGTACCTATTTACTTAACAAAATAACCGGGAAAAACAAATTAAGGAAATAGGAAAATGTTTACGAGAAAACAGTATAGTTATTCCATAAAGTTAGTTTTGTTCTTTTCGTGGACCTCAAAGACAAAGGATTGTACAATGTATACTTACTTGTAATTTTCGCAAAATGTATAAAGTATTATTTTTAATTTAAAAGTGAAAAATTTATAAAATATTCAATTTGTATAAGTATTGAGTATGTAGTTCAAGTTTCCTCATAAAAATTGTATACTGTAACCAAAAAACTCAAGAATATATAAATACAATTTGGACGAAATAATTTTTTTTGAATAAAATTATATTCAAACAATTCTATTTAAACAAAAAATAACGATTTTTGTTGTAACTTAAAAATATGTTTCATTGGTTTTTGATACTTTTAATGGATACCTATGCCTATTATTATATTTTAGACACACAATGACATTGTCAAAATATTTTGATTAATTTTATGTTATTGCCTATTCATAGTTTTACCGTTTAACTATAATAGTAAAATAAATTACTAAAATAATTAATAGCAATACCTATACGATAACAGGCTGACACACCGCCTCCGCTCAGAAACGTTTGTCGTACCTATGCAATGATTTATTATTGAATTCAAAATATTTAACACAAACATCTGTAATGACTAACTCATAGGCGTGACTAGACTTCATCGGCAGGGGCAGCCTAGCTAATAACCGGTGCTACCTTATAAGTGAACTGGCAAAAGCCCTATACACCCAACGGGGCACCTAAGTGGAGTCCTGTAAAAAAGGTATACACGAATTGCGTCCCACTATATATTGGATAGGTAGTAGAGTTTTATTTCGTTTTCAGGGGTTCTCCGTGGTGTGTTAATTATTATAATGCCTGGGCTCTAATATTATGTTTCGATAGTAATATAAATTACGATAATGGATAGCAAGTTCGTTCATCGTAATCGTGAACAATAAAAAACGACGTCTATTCTACCTTTGTATTATATTTATGTGCACATAGCATTTAGTTTCACAATGTTCTGGACTTACCAAGCAGATAAAATACTTGATTAGGTACAGTATCTAATGTTGATAACTGTTGAGTTTAGTATATATTTTACTGCAGTTCAGTCTTCGTTCGTTAATTTTTCATATAGGTACCTACGTGAGCTGTGATAACTGTTTAGTTTGAAAATGGAAGTGCAAAATATTATTAGTAAAAAACAAAAACACTTGAAAATAATTGACAAATTACGATGCACTATCTGAAACAGTTATAAATCGACAAATTGTAAGTAATTCTCTTAAGCGAAAAGGTACACAAGAGTTATATGAAAGACCAGCTAAACTTATGCATCGACATTTAAAAGAAAGTATTGATATCAGTGTTAAAATGTACATTAACAATTACAGATATTCGCTAAATAAAAAATAATTTATATCGAGCTCGAAGTGAACAACTACCAAAATTGCCAACGAATATTTTAACTGTCCATTCAGCACTAAATGCTATTGACTGCATTACAAACGAAAATGAACCTTTTTTGTTTTTAAATGATTCTATTAATGGTATAGTAATGTTTACATGTAAATCCAATTTAGAATTTTTAAGTAAAATTAAAACAGTGTATGTTGATGGCACGTTTGAATATTGTACAAAATTTGTTTGCCAATTACTTACAGTTCACGGCCTTTTTAACAATTATTACGTGCCGTTAGTATATTTTTTGTTAAAAAATAAGCGAACTATTTCTTACTCCAAAGCATTTAAAGCTATTGATTTAGAATGTTCAAAAGTGTGCCCAGATTTTAAGATTGATGTAATTCATGTTGACTTTGAAGTTTCTATTTACAAGGCAATTCAGAAAATTTGGCCAGAAACATTGATAAAAGGATGCCGATTTCACCTAGGACAATCGTGGTGGCGAAAGATGCAAGACCGGAGCTTAGCTATATTTTTGGATTATCGTTTTTGAGTCCAGATGAAGTTGGTGATTTTTTTTCATTTAAACTATCAGAAATACAACCGGTTGATTCTAAAGTTGTAGATTTAGAAGAATCACTATTCCCTCCATCAATATGGGCAGAAAAGAGTTCAAGTTTACAACGAACTACAAACGCATGTGAGTCTTTTCACAAAAAATGTAATAGTTTTTTAATAGTTCCCATCCAGATATTTATACATTTTTAGATATTTTAAAGATAATTCAAACCGATACTGTAATGTTAGTTAGAAGCTCGCTAATTTCTATACGTCAATATAGAAAACAACGCCGAATAACATTTTATTTGTTGAAAATCAGATAAAAAAACAAAATAAAATAACAAGGTTACACTTTATAAAAAGCTTATCTAATAAGTATAAACTTAATTTTTGACTTACATTTTAATTATTAACATTATTATTATTAATATTTAATATTATTATTTATTTATTTACTATATTATGGACTATATTATTGGTTTTTACTAGATCTAAGTGATTTAACGTTTATTTACTTTTTTGCTACATTTGATGAACATTTTTTTGACTGACATTTTGATTATTAACATTATTATTGTTATTATTTATTTATTTTTGTTAGTTGTTTAAGAACCCTTGATTAAAATGCATGAATCACGTTCTGGATTTTTTGGGACGCAATTCGTGTATAAATATTTTACGGGACGCAACTCGTGTGCTCCCACACCCGAAGCCGTATTTATTTATGCCCCCCTCTCCACAATGAAATATTTATATAATTTAAAAAAAATCTAAATTATCTATTTACAATAATAATCTACAGTAACTTCAGAAATAATAATCATCTACAGCCTTGGATTACACCACCTAACTACAAATCTAAAATAATACAACGATAATATCAATAATACCTAGATGCGTACTGTACCGTCGTCGTCTGTCTGAAGTCTTTGTAGTAGGTTTTTCCGATTTCGGAAGTCAGGAAATCAATCTTTGTAAGTAAATTATAGTTATAACGATACCCATAAGAAAATCAAATTTTAAAAAAAAAGAAATGTTGTAACCCTTCTGACTTAAAACTCGGTTGACCGGCAATTTTCAAAAATTGCAGGGACAGCCTATATAGGCACCCTAGGCTGCCACCGTAGACACGTCTATGGACTTACTCAATGACGAGGTACACCGGACACCTATTACAGTATACAGCAGAGCGGTTGGCGGTTACCTCAGCATTCTACTTTTTTTCATTTTACAACAACTTCATTCGAATTATGATTTCTTAAGTACACGCTTAAATTTCTTGATGACTTTATTTTCAAACAGATTTTGAGTACCGTATAAAGAATATCCTATAGCGATGCTTAAAAACCTTTTTATGCTATATAGCTATAATCTACATTTGACTATATAATTATCGAGTAAACACTACCTAGTGTTTTTAAAATTTAATTTTACATTAAAAAATATTAATAACTAATAATTTATACCTATAATAATGTAAAACATCTAATAATATCTTTCTATTGATTCATCGTCATAAACAAAATAATTTGATTTCAAACACACCACTTAGTCATTACTGTCTACATGCATATTGTGCTCTTAAGTTCTTAACTAGGTACAAGAAGATAATATGCATTATAAATCTGTTCAACATGCCCGTTTCCACGGCAAGGTTCGTGATACCGAAGACGTGCTATTGGATTACTTTATTCGATGGAAATACGATCGTCTTACACGCAGTCGAGTCCCTAAGCGATCGTATTGTCGACACGGATTTATGCCTAACCCTCTCCCAGCGAGCATTGTCCGTCACGGCGATCCCATAGTCGTTTATGGGTGATCTGAAGACCGGCCTGTGTTGACTTCGTTGACGACGTATCGTCGGACGTTGGTATACTGCAGGTCAGTATGGTCACGAATGCCGACTTCGATTCGATGATGACCAACGGTCGGCAGGCGTTGGACGACTTGCAGAGGGCCGCTGATGTCGTGGTATCAGGTTGTTACTGTCGTCGACCGTCTGACCATGGTCACGGAGTTCGTCATTCTTCTTTACGAGTAGCTATGCGGTAATACCGTCCCGGCGGCCGGTCACCTCGTCCTTAACCGACAGCCGACGGAAGTTTCAAGTTACAACGGGTCCCACGACTGATGTACGGTGTACTTACTTGCCAAATATCCGTCACTCGTGTATAATAAATAATAATAAATTGCCAAAACGTAGGAATGGTCTATTTATCCAATTAGATTTTGTCACCGGTGCGTTTTCCAAGGACTGTCGGTAAATATGTCACAAGTCAAAGGAACGACCTATATATTATATTAATGACTATAGGCGTAGGTACTTCACAAAATGTAGTATGCTAGTCGTTGGAACACTTAACGTACCGAGTAGGTACTTATGAGCAAATTAATAACCCATAATGCCCACATTATGATTATTGGTGATGTACTTGACAAGTAGGTATACCTAATTATGTCTCTCTATTTTATAAAAAGTTTTGGTTTTTTTA
>WHPZ01585987.1:0-19677 GCA_016617965.1 Macrosiphum rosae
TAAAAATCATTTAAATTTATTAGATTTTATTTAATGCTTGTTTTTTATTTATATGGATTTAGTTTATATTCATTGAGTAATTTTTAAATTTGATACAAATTTAACATTGAAAACAAAAGTTAGATTTTGATGTCGTTACTCGTTTACCATTTAATTTACCTGTAACAACTAACCCCGAAATAGTATTACAACCAACCCTGATGGTTATCATAAATTAAAAATTTATTTTTTAGAAATCTAAAAAATTTATTTTGACCTCATATTATGTTCAGGTATTTCAATTTTTTTTATAAGTTGTTCTCAATATTGTATTTAGAATATAATACATTTGACAAACGCCCCTATAGATTAAAAAAAACAACTGTGCTAGAAATACAAAATTAACCTGTGAAATCTGTTACTTCTAGCCTTGGTCTCCCCTATATGGGATATGGCTCAACATATTATTATTGTTGAGACGTATAAATAATAATATGCATAACATCCATGGGTAAATGAGTAATATACTGTATAATATTAATTATATTATTATATTATTGTATTATTGGCTGCCGTATCTACGTTTGGGTAGGTACAGGTGGTTCGTTAACACGTTTACGGGCACTTGATCTGGTTATAAAAGTTTAAGGAGAGAGATTTGACCCAATATCATACTCCGCTAAAACTGTTCAACATATATAAATATATATAATATAAAACAGCCTTAAAGAGCATGCCTAAGACATTTGTTCGATATTTTGCGGTGTATGCCAAATACTATGTATGAGTATACCACACGTCTATAGTAGTACACGTCTCTCGTTTTTTATAGTACTGCGCAGAAATATTATTATTTATTATTATCGTTTTATGGTGTGTTATACTGCAGTTGATTCAAAAACCAAGTAAAACAATAACTAGGCATTATAATAATTGTATCCCAGAGGATAATATACATAGTAACCAGAGCACAAAATTGTCAATAAATATACCTACCGACTGAAAAGTGTAACGTAAAATCGAGTCATAAAAAAAAGCTAATCTGTAACATTATAGAAATTATTTTTCATAAGTTATGAAATTATGAGTTATGAATCGTTATAATAAATGTAGAACTATTTATACAGCAATAAACCATGATTTGTATTATATGAATAATATCAGCGCCATTACTTACAATCTAACTAAATCTAACCATTTTTGTTGGGAACTGATTTGAAAATAAAGCATAATGAATATACATCTAAATCATTTATTTTTCAGAATAAAAATTATTTGGTACTTCCTTAAGATTATACATTTTTAAATTTTAATCTACCAATACTATAAATTCCTTAATTAATCAAACTAAAAAATCCATATTTTTAATCTGATAAATATGTAGGTATTGACCTTAAATTACATTTTATTATGTATTTTATAATTTAAAATTAGTTATGATTTATAATATTTATTTTTGATAGTTATTTACCACGTAAAATTTTTAGTAGGTAGTTCCGTTTTAATAAATTAATATAGGTACCTATGTACTTGATACAGGCGTCACACGTCACGTGTGAATTTAAAGTAAGTATATTATTATGAATAATATTTCCATTTTAAAATTTGTGATAATCATTTATGTTTGATTTTCTTAGTTTGTCTATATTCAATACAATGACTGGTATAATGTATAGAGATAATTTAGATTAGCAAATCGTGTACCCTATTAGCCATAAGGGAGATAATATAATATATTGGGTATATTTTATAGATGGCAAAGCATAAGTAGGTATACAATTGATTCAATTGAGATAATGAATATGTTAAAGTATGCTGTATGTCATTGGGTTATTTGTAATTGACAACTATGACAACTTTAGCACTTATAACTATGGCGTCTATATATGTCCATTTGTCTTTAGGTGTATATTAAAAATGTACAATTTACTTTTTAAACGGAACCGGCAGTATTGGCACAATATTTCATAACAGGAAAAGGGTCTGTTTTTTACGAGTTTCAAGAATAAACTCGAATAAAAACTATAATTTAATGGTTAACACGTTACATGCTCAACATATTATTCCATTTAAAGGAAAACTATGTACTATTCTTTTTATGCGTTTTTAGTAGTATAAAAAATTGTGACACTTTGGCTACACTACCTGAACTCTGAAACATTAAACAAAAATATTTGTCAACGAAATAGCCTACAGTTAAGGGTTAACCAAAAAAGAAAAAGGCAGCATATACGGTTTTATATCTAATAATATTAATTGTTTCCTATTATTTTTATAAATAATTTATCAATATAACTGAAACTGTAAAAATATTTTTTTTTAATTTCTTATTTATTTAAACTCTTTGCTTGATGCGTATTATACATACAAAGATATACAAAGATATTATTCAGTGTTTTATAATAATTATAAGACATTGAATACTGACACATTGTCATGGCAACCAAAATAATATTAATAGTAATAATTTAAAAAAAAAACCATTTACAATCATAAGTTATAATATAAGTATTGAAATACATATAAAAAGCATTTAAGGTAAAATATCCTTGAGGTTGTCCAAAGAATTCGAGGGTAACGAGTTTTATAATATGATACCTATGTACTTTTAACCCTGTTTTAATTCATTTTTTTTTTTTATAAATTAGATATTTAGATCTATAAATACTTCAATGATGATTAAAAATATTAATAATATATTGAATGATAGAACTATATAAGTAATCTCTTGAAATTTAAATTGCGCTTTACCGTAAATCATATTTTTTACTAAAAAAATAAATACTTTTGGAGGTCACCTCGCCCCCCTCCACACACTATTTTTCTTTGATAACACTATAACAGGAAAACCAAATTCATATAAACTATATTATAATATACTAATATGGGTGAAGAAAATTTTTCGAAAATCCAAGTATAATAGGTGGGAATGGGATGATGTACATATAGTGTAGAACATTTAAATGATTTATAAACATAACATAATGTTAATGTTGTACCAGTAAATATGAATTTCTCAATTTTATTCTCACGTACCACGTTTCAGCTGTAGAAGTGCATTGTCCAAACATGCAAAAGTTACTTGCTGGTTCGGGCCAAAATAATATGTATTATAATCATTATTATTAGATATAGAACTGATGTGATGGTAATTCTGCTTCGAAGATGGTTCTGAGACGATCTTAGGCGAGCCGCACCGCAATGTACAGAGCCAGAAATAGCCTTACTATAGGCATTCTCACGACATGTCTACACCTATATGAACCAATAGTCCGGCTTAACACTGTAAGGGCCCGTTTTTATGCAACCAATCCCATCCCGAACATTGTTTGATACATTATTTTGAAGTTTTGAACAAATGTCATCATTGGTTGTCTTTAAAAATGTGTAGCACATTTTTATGTTGCAAATTTTGTATGGAACCAATTTCAATAAAAAAAAAAAAAAGCCGTGAAGTAAGTAACCGCTCTGCTGTACAACATAGTTATCGAGTGTATACTTCGTCATTCAGTAGGTCGTTGTAATAATAGATAATATATTAAATTAGAATTCAATATGAATAAATAAATTATTGTATACTATGAAAACGATTCCGAGCAGAGACAGTATATAGGTAACTATTATCAAAAAATCTATAAGTATTATTTTCCGGTTATTTAAAAAAATACTTAGAAAATTCTTCTTTTGACCCACCGAAGTACAAACTAGATAAAATTTGCTAACGGAAAACTCTCTCGGAATTTATGATCGGAAGCACATTTTCTACTAGAAAAAGTGACTTCAAGCATAAAAATTAAAGGTAAAGAAACACACCATTGAATGGATAAAATCAATAAATCAATAAAATATATAGGAACAGAGTTCAATTAGTTTGTTAGCTTGGAAACTAGCCTTTGAAATAATCGATTCGGCTCGGCCGTTTTCTTATGTCTTGCAGGTGCAATAATGCTTTTGTGTCTGTTGCCGGTGACGTTGACGTTGGCCGCGTTGGTCACCGAAGGGACGGCCGCCACGGACAAGCGGTTCGCCCTGCGGCCTGTTGACCCGCTGACTAGGCGCAGCGCCATAGACAAGAATTTCATGCGGTTCGGGCGGGCGTTCGACTGCAGTTGGACGGCGCCATCCGCATCGGCGATGGCCAAACGCCGGGATCCGTCGTCGGCCGTCGGCCGCCGCGTCGACTCCAACTTTATCCGGTTCGGACGCCAGGACTCCAACTTCATCCGGTTCGGCCGTGGCGAAGTGTACACACCCGGCGACAACAAAATACCCAGGCGCCACTACGACGTGGACGTGGACGGGCTGGAAGTCCGGTTCGGCCGATCCGCCGGGAGCATCGACCGCAGTCCGTTCGCCGCAGCGCTACCACCGCCGTACGGCGATCGCCGCTGAACGACATGATATCATAATATTATTATATAATAATACCTAATACATAATATATTAAATACTATTACACTATACCTACTTACTATATTTAAAGTATTACTAAAAAAATTAATACGTAATGACATATATATTGAAATATTGTATAATGTTCTGTACAATTTTCCGTCAAATACACATAGCTGCATAGCATATTGCATATACCTACCTATATCAACACTGAAGGTACATATATATTGTCTCAAAAACAGCAAATATATAAAAAAATTAAAATATTTTCGCTTTTATTAAACCTTTTAAAAGTAAGCTGAATACTTGAGATCGTTAAATTTAAAGTGTGTGTTACTATATTTCTAGTTCAAAAGTTGATGAAACACTTATACATAGTTTTACCGATTAAAATAAAAATTAAGGAATACAAGTCGTTAGAATTGTACCTACAAAATATGTAGGCATAATTCTAAATTATTTATATATTATATACTTATTTATCAGGGACGGAAAACGTTATTAAACGGAAAAAAACAAAAAAACAAAAACAATTAGTAAAACAAAAAAAAACTGAAAAACGATGACAAAAAATCCCAAAAACCGAAAAGAATTTAATAACGAAATCAAAAACGAAAACTAAAATAAATTATAGTATTATACATTATTATATTTATACCACGAAAAAAAAATGTTGAGAAAAATTTTACTTAAGTAAGTCTTACTTTTTAATCTTTACCAATAATGCACTTTTAAAATTTAAAAACATTTTAATTTGAAATCAAAAATTTTTAATTTTTATGTAAATTATAATTTTGATTAAAGATTTAAATATTAAGAATAATTAATTTTTAAATGCATTTCTATATTACTCGTTACTATTATAAAAAAAATAAAAACAATATTATCAAAAACGTTATTTGGAAACAATAGGAAAATAACGTTTATAAAAACGTTAATCAAAAACAATGTGGAAAAAAACGTTAATCAAAAACGTTTTCCATCCCTGTTGGCTGTTATTTATAATAAATAATAATACATTATTTATGCAATATGTTATAATATCAGTTACGTTATATTATAAGTTAAGATTATATCTTAAAGTGCTAAAAAAATCAATTTCTATACATAACATAATAACACTAAAATAAACATTAAAAATGCATTTAAACCTCAACAATATCTGAAAAAGTGTATAAGATGAAAATCAAAAAATTAAATAAAACAACATAAAGGTTTTAAAATTGAATTTGTGGTACGTAATCCAATCTTTGTGTTCAAATAGCTTTATAGTTATGTTATACAATAAAAAAAATGAAATTTCCTTATTCCAAAGTCAAAAACCTAATGATGTAGTGTTCACTGTTAAAATAATTGATTTTTGATAATTGTGAATTTACACACAACATTTTAATCGGATGGCGGTGCCGTGGGAATGGTAATTCCGTAATTTCTTTTTTTTATATAAATTATATATTTCAGTCTAAGTAGTTGCGGCTTGAATTTCTACTTACGAATAAATTACTAAAAATAAATTTTATCAAAAATTTTGGTGGAGACGAATTAGAAAGATTTAAACGACGGCGAACGTTGAAAATTGATTCCAGCTTGCCCTCAAATACACAACGGTGATTAACTCGTTGAGCTTCGCGGACAGAATTAGCTATGGAAACAATTTTGCACGCAACGCGACATCGCACAGTGTGACATATGTCGCGAAGTCCTTTTTTTATAATTTTTATGGAATCCTAACGTAGGCCAATGCGCGCGAGGAACGGTGACGGGGAGGGGGGAATGGCACCTCCGTCCGAGCGGTGCATACGCGTTCTTTGAAAACACGAACACACACACCCCGCCAGAGACAACAATCCCCCCAACCTCACCACCATCGATCCCGCGACGCGTTAGCGCAGAGAGCCATACGGCCGAAGTGACGTTTCACCGCCGTGCCCAGTCCCCAAAGGTCGAACGCAGATCGCGAGTATATATACTTGCGTTTGCCGAGAAACGTAACATATGAGAGCGCGACCGACTACAATTCTGTAAACACCGGTTTAACAACACTATACAACGGTGCGCACTCTACCGGTGTAAACGTTGTTCCTCCACCGTCGGTGTTGCCCACAGACATAAAATATTATAGACTATAGTTATGTCTAGAGAGCCTTCATATATTATATTATAGCCTTTATCTAGGCTTTCTAGTTATGTCTATAGTCCATGGTTTTGTAATCAAACTTAAATCTGAATATTATAAATATTATAATACCATCTGTAAACTGTACAAGGTAATATAATATTATAATATTTAAGGACTCCCGACAAAGGTATCAAGACAAACATTTTGGTACCAAACTCGACGCGATACAATAATTCATACTAGAAAAATTTTACTTTAAAAAGTATCATGGTTCAGTACTAATCTTACATGTGTTCAATATACTGCCCTTCGGTGGTAGCTGCATTCGATGTTCATAAGAGTTGGTGTGTCTACTTCTGGATGTTATGAATATTTCTTGTCAAGGGCAGAATAATAGAGTGTTATCTAAATCCAACTTTAAATCAGCCTGCATCTAAGCCAATATGTATCTTTAAAGTTTTACACGTCATATTTCTAAATAGTAGTTTAAACTAGCTCTTGACTACCTACCTACTGCAGTCAACAATCGTCTTTTTATATAGGTACCTACCTACCCACAATACAAACAAAATAAAAAAATTATAATATAATATAATAGTACTATTATTGGAAAAACTTCTGTATGATCTGTATATCAACAGAATAAGTAAATAATAAAATAATACCAACCACAATAAAATAATTTGTGTCTCTTATTACTACTTGCCTATGGGATATACATATAGGTACCTGAGATAATTTCTTGTTGAATATTATGTAGTTCACTAAGGAGATAGGTATGGTTGCAAAGCCTAGATGTATAATGAAAGCATTTTGAAAATTTTCAATTCAAAATTTAAAACAGCTCCTGCAATAAAAGAAATGTTAGTTTCAATAATTATGGATAAAATGTACCTAATTGAAAAAAATGTATATCATATAACTCTAAGATACCAATGACACATTTTCTGGTTTTGAAGATTATATTATATTTTAACTATTTTTGAAATCAGTCATCACAATAACATGACATTCATAATGATTAAATTATTTAAATTCCTCATTTTATTATGGAAACAAATATTAGAATATTTTGTCCCTAGTGTAAACTGGTTGTTCATCTAAAGTAAATTGTGATCAAAAACTAATAGAATGTACCTAGATTGTTTAAAAATTGCATAATTTATGACTGAAGATTAAATAGTGTAAAGATGACAAAATGGTTTGGAATGATGATAGAAAATTCATAGTTACTTACTATATAGGTACATATTTCCGACGAGAGCTGTCTATTCACATTCCTGAGGTCACCCTCGGAAATTTTGTTTAGTGTATCAAAATTGCCTAAAATTGAGATTGGTGACAGAAATGCGCTACTTGATACCTGCAGATTTTTTTAACTATTTTAAAGATTAGTACTAATAAGTCTAAAATGGTAACTAAAATCCAAAAGAATCCAAGCGATGCTAAAAAAATTACTATCAAGAGTCTAACCATAAGATTGAAATTAAACAAAAACATAATCTAGTATTTAAATATGATTTTAAAAAACTATTGATATCCCAACAAAAACACTCGAACACGGAACAAGGTAGAACTTAAGTAAAATTTGTAAAATTAGTAAAGTTTGTAAAATTATTATACAATATAATTAAATAAATATTATTATGTATAATATATAATTCAAATTAAATATAAATACATAATTTATATTTATTTAATAGATGAATTATTTAAACTTAAATTAATCCAAATTTAATTTTCTTGGCTGAAGATTCAGTCTAAAATTGTATAGTTAAGTATTATGTGGTATAATAAATACTGTAGACATTGTTAAAATAAATAAATTTGTTTCCAACCAAGAAAACTAAATTCAGATTAATTTCAGACTTCAGCTATAATAATTCATATAATAAATAAATATAGGTAAATAATTAATTTCTATTAAATTTGGATTAATTACTCTATATTAAATATATAATTGTGCATTTGTACTTGCATTAGCCCATTTACTTACATTTTACCTTATTCATGTTTCACATTTTTAGCTATTATTTAAATGTTTTTTTTTTTTGGATTGATAATACCCTAATCAACATAAAGGAATAATATGATGGTTATAATTTATTGCAATTTGTAGGTATGTTTTTCCTATAAGTACACTTGAATTTACTAAGCATTCCATCACTGCATTATTCAATTTTCCAATTGAAGAATTACTGAAAAAAAAGAAAGTAAAAAAGAATGAAAAAAGATCTGGAAAAATTAAAGTAGGTGAAGTTCGAAATAGGCAATTATCGTGCTACAGCCCGAAAATGTGAGAAATATGCAAAAGTATCAGCACGACAGTTGCTCGAAACGCTTTATGCAATAATAATATTTTGTATAATATATAAAAACTGTAATAGCTGTCTGCACTCTGCTGGCCTTGCAGCCTTGGCGAATGGCTTTGTTCATTGTATTGTACATGGTTTGTACGTAGTATCTACCTACGTAGTGGTACATCGTTATTTGAACAGAGTACCTGTGGTAGGAGGGGTAACGCATAAATAACGCCATTGCTTTGCGATTTGCGTATGTTTGTGTTTAAACTTCAGTACTAAAAAAAAATTGTGTCCCCACCATTTTTCTCACGATAAATACAAACATATGGATTTAATAGATTTCCAGGATTTAAAAAAAGAAAAATGTTTTGTATTATATTTCTGTATTTTATGGATATCCCGATTCCCAAATTCCGAATCGCAAGAAAAACACTCTGCCAACTAGTACCGTGTAAAAACATCACTAGGTAATATAAAAAGTCACTCGAATTAGACAATTTGTGATGTCAAAAGGGGGCTTAGTAATTTCATAAATTTACTATAGTAGCTAGGTATAGAAGCAGTATTAATTATTTGTTACCTATTTATATAGGTAATGAAGTATTGAAGTGTGTTTATTTAATACCTACCTAAAAATACTCTAACTTGGCTTGGCGGCTAACGGCTACTATTATTTATGACTAGGCAGTTACAAGGCGTGTACAACTAATAAGAGCACATTATATAGTACTATTATACATAAATATACTGCAATTAATATCTGCAACGTCTCCCAGTCGACTTGAGCATTCACAATATTCACATCTCCCATATTTGTATTTTATCATTATTTTTATAGTAACCTGCAAGCCGAGTTAAATTATTACTTTATATTAAACAAACACAGTTCATTAATTATAACAATTATATAAATAGGTAACTACTTCCATAACGGTATAATCTAGGTATAATAATGAATATAATATGATATCATGAATTGGTGCAATCGAATACCTTTTAGATATCACATTTTTACACCAGTGATGTTCTTACAAGTAGAAGACTGAGAATTTTTGTCGAGTTACAGAATAGACTAAGAATATACAACCGATTTTCGGATACTGTGCCCAGAGTAACTTGGCATATTTTATTGTAAATCCGTATAGGTCCGAGTCATAGACATACAATAATATATTATATGTCTATGGTCTGAGGTAGAGAGCCTACAGAGCCTTCTTGTATAGGCTCTCTAGTCTGAGGCATACCGCGAGTTTCCCGCCAAAAAACGCTGCGCACAACAAGTGAACGCCGAAAACGCACGCACGCGCTTCGTAGACGCATCCGTCAGTAGCGCTCAATGCGCACGCGCGTCCGGCACGTCGTGTAATAGGCTACGCGAAATCCCGGCGATCGGTTTTCGTCGGCCATCTTTCGAAAACCGTTTTTTTCCCCTTTTTTCGGTTAATATTTTTCGTAATTCTTTTTTCCATTACAATGCCCGTCGTCTCGTAACGAACTGCGGTCTGCCACCGTGTGCGTATTACCCGCTTATTTTCCGTTGATCCCGTTCGCGCGTCCACAGCATCGCTGCTCTGCGCTCGCTCTGGATATTGAGTGGCACGGTCTGCGGTCGTCAGTCACAGCACAGAGAAAGAACATTCGCCGTCAGTCAGCTTGCATCAAACGGCCGTTTTGGAGGGAGGAAAGGTAAAAACTTCAAATAATATTAAACCGCCGTCGTCGTACCGTCCGCCGGGCAACGCGTACCTTGCGGATCACAACCGAAGCTATCGCTGATCGCATTTTTCGCTTATCGGTCTCGGACGATTGTTTTTTAATTGTTCAATCGTCCGTTCTCTGCCGGTTTACGGTGTTCGCTGGTTGTCCGTTTACTCGCTCTGCGAGGCAGCCACAGCAGTGTCGCCAGGCCAATTACTGCGACCACTGAAACAATACGCCGATAGGTAAATGTGAGAAACTCGCACAGTTTCAATTATACAATAATAATTGCGGCAGCCATCCGTTGTTGACAACCGGCTAATTACGCGTCGGTGGCGTCTCGACGACGACCGTTATCTAGCGTCTCGGTCCGGCGGCACCGCGGCCGATACGACTCCTCGACGCACATTTTCATTTCGTCCTACCTATCCGTTTTTATTTTTTCGATTGATCGCCAATTCGCGTTTCCAGAGATTTTCCTCGTCCGTCGTCATTCACCTGTTGTTTCTCTCGCACTATAACAATCTACGCTTTTTGTAGGTGCTTGGTAAGTAGGCACTATGTAATTATGTAGCCATCTATTATACCTATGATTATTCAGTTTCGATAGGATAACGTCCGCTGAAAATATAGGAAACGTCCGAGTCTGTATGCCCATTTATTAGTTCTTGATTTTGTTTCTATTATTTTTTGACAAAATATACCCAGGTATCTTATTTATTTTGTCTTCTTTTCACAGCACAGTCTTATTTGTTTGCCAACCACTTCATTGTCGCCGGTATGGCGTCTGTAGAAAATGGAACGCCTCCTGCGGCCTCGAAGTCAAAGAAGACCGCTGTCGAAGAAATCTACCAGAAGAAATCTCAGCTTGAACACATATTGCTTAGACCTGACACATATATTGGTAAGAATTTTTAGTTGCAATCTGTGTTTCTATTATGTTAGTTAAGTTTTAAGTATTAACCAAATGTTTTTCATTATTTAGGCTCTGTCGAACCTGTCACTGAGTCCATGTGGGTCTATGATACCGAAGAAGATTCTATGGTTCAAAGAGAAATTACATATGTACCTGGACTTTACAAAATTTTTGATGAAATATTGGTGAATGCTGCTGATAATAAACAGAGAGATCAGACTATGGATACGATTAAAATTGATATTAACAAGTAATTCAAGTCTCACTTTTTAGTGTTTTGAAATGTCATAAATATTTAAATATAATATAAGTACCTATAATATAGTAGGCACATAAGTTACCAATTAGGTTATATACAACTTTTATTTACCGGTTTACATATTTTATATAATTTTACCTTATTAAAATTGTTATAATTTTACAACAAGCCTTCAAGTCCATCTCCACAAAATATTTTGTATTTTAATGGCACTCACAATATTAAAATGTCGTATAATATTCAGTGGTAGCGGGATACAGGATTATTTGAAGCAATTGCTTCATGTCTGAAATGGGTGGGTGGGTGTATAAATATATATATAATCATAAGACCTTAACACAAATATCATGGTAAATATTATAATTAATAATTATTATTGGCCCCTACTGCTAATTTGGTTCAATGAAGGGTGTGCGGTGATAAAAATTTTTAAAATATACAATATGCTTCAAAACTTCCACGATTTTGCGCCGCCACTGATAACATTCAATGATGATTTATCTGTGGATTTATCTATATTATTTCTTTTTTTCTCATGTATGGGGTGATTTTAATATGAAGCTTGTTTTCATTTGATTTTTAAAATAAATAAATTTAATTGGAAATAGTTAGGTACTTATAAAACAAAATTTTTGCTAAATACATTCTTAAGGGGATCCCACCCTGTGCGACGTGTTCTTAGCCAAACATACTAATTGGTCTAATGAAGTGATAAGAATTCTGAAAACAGATTTGAATTTGTTGTCAAATCTACTTGAAATCAACCTTCCCAAATTGTTGATATTATCCCCCAAATTCCTAAAAATGTTATATTAAAAAGCGTAATTAAAAAATAGACTAGAATGTATATTATTGGTGTTTAATTTTTATATTTGTCAGGGTTGGATATCATTTGTCCGTGGGCCGCCATTAGGTAACCCCTGAATTAGCCTGTATTATTATAAGATATACCTTATCTAATAAAATTTGAATTGACAAATATTTGAAAATGTTGGTTAGACAGTGTTATAATAATAATAATAATAATAATATTTTATTAACTGAATGAAATTCCAATTTACAATAATATAATAATGACAGTTGTAGGTACATGTGTGAGTTATACTAAAAATTAATACAAATAATAAAAATTAAAAATTTGACATTTTACTAAACAACTAATTGACTTGATTAAACTTAATAGATAGGTAATAATCTAAAAGTAGCTATTTAAAGAACTAAAACTCATATTGAACAGGTCCAAGTTATTGAAAATGTTTCCACATGACATTAATATATTTGAAGGGTAATAAGACATGTAGTTAGTTTTAATATATTGATAATATTGATAAATAAAAATAATATTTATTTCTTGAATTAATTACATTTACTTTGAAGTTCTAAAAGTTCTGGATAATCAATTAAATTATGTAGTACTTTAAAAATAAATTTTAAATTTAACATTTTAAAAAACATTTTAAACATTTTAAATCTACTATTTAAGGGATGGATTAAAAAAATAATACTAATATTAATATACCCTGAATGAGGACGTGAAAAAGGACATTTAAAAGATCAATATCTCAAAAAATTATTTTGTCTACTAGCTAGACCCTGGTTTTGACATTTAATACTCTATCTGAGTGCCAAATCAAAGAGGCATAGTGAATATGAGAGAGTACTAAGGAATAATATAATATTTTTAAAGCTGAACCATCGTTGAAATCACTACAAATACGTTTTAATAATCCCAGCTTCATAAAAGATTTATTACGAATAAAATCCACATAATTGCTAAATATTTTATGTCAAATGAAACTCCTAGGTCTAGAGATAGTATTTTTTTGTAAAGAGTATTTTTTTATAATGGAGCATTTATCAATATTTAAAGACATTCCATTTATATAAATTATCTAATTCGGCTTGAAGTTCCAATGAATCATCAACACACATTCTAAAATTTTTTTTTATTTTTATTTTTTAAATATTTTAGTGTCATCAGCAAATAGACATTTTGACCAATTTAGAACTTTATAAAATCGTGAATGAAAAAAAGAAAAAATAATGGAGATAAGTGATCTCCTTGGGGAACCTCTGATAATATATTTATTGAATTAGATATAGGTAAAATGTTTGTATTTAACAACCTGGATACGATTTGTCAGAAATGAGTTAAACTAAGAAAGTAAAGGATCTCTAAACCCATATAATTTTCGTTTGTAAATTAATAATAAACGATTAACCCTAGCTAATGCCTTTTCAAAATCTGTATAAATTACGTCTATTTGAGCTTTATCTACTTTATCTATTTAGTAACTAGTATAGATATAAATAATTAAGAGAATGTCAGCGCAATATTCGTTTTCTCAAACCAGCGTGCACCATAGATACAGTACTTTCACCTAAAATAATTTTTTATTTGACTTTGTTTTCAATTTTCAAAAAAAGTAAATTTAAATGATTAAATTGTTTTGATACAATATTTAGACAAATCAATATGTCATACTTTCAAAAATATTATACTTTATTGTTTTTTAAATGGGTGTTTTTACTCAAAAACTATAAATAAAAATATTTCTGCTTAAATGTGTTTTGTCTTTGTTGTGATTAGGCCAGATATAAAAAACAAACAGTGCTCTGACATCCTCTTTAAAAAATGTAATTTTGAAATTGTTAACATTCATTATAACAATACATTTAATCAATATTTTTCAGGGAGGAAAATATTATATCAGTTTGGAACAATGGTAAAGGTATTCCTGTTGTTGAACACAAAGATGAAAAAATGTATGTACCTACAATGATTTTTGGACATCTTTTAACTAGTTCTAATTATAACGACGAGGAAGCAAAAGTAACTGGAGGTAGAAATGGTTTCGGTGCTAAGCTCTGCAATATATTCAGTAACAAATTTACTGTTGAGACGGCTAGCCGTGAATATCGCAAAGCATTTAAACAAGTAATATTTTTATTATTACATTTTAAGTAAGTTTTTATTAATTTTATATTACAATATTTAGACTTGGGCAGATAATATGGCTAAATCTTCAGATCCATCCATAAAAGAGGTGAAAACAACTGATTATACAAAAGTGTCTTTTAGCCCAGATCTAGCAAAATTCCGTATGACTTGTCTTGATAAAGATATTGTTGACCTAATGTCACGGCGAGCATATGATGTTGCTGCATCATCTCGTGGTGTAAAAGTATACTTAAATGGCAAACTTCTTCCTGTGAGTTTTATTTTAAATTTAATTTTTTAATATCAAATGTATTGAATATTCTTTAATTATTGTTTTCAGATTAAAACCTTTCAGGATTATGTAAATTTGTATATCAAGGGAAAGGAAGATGAAATAGGAAATCCTTTAAAACTTGTATATGAAAATGCAGGACAACGGTGGGAAGTTGCAGTTACTATGTCAGATACTGGTTTTAAACAAGTGTCATTTGTCAATAGTATTGCTACAACTAAAGTAAATTCTTAAAAGTTTAACAATATATATATTTTTTAATTTTATTATTTATGGCATAAAATTATTTTTATAGGGTGGTAGACATGTAGATTATATTACCGATATGATTGTTAAACAACTAGTGGATATAGTAAAAAAACGTAATAAAGGTGGCATGGATTTGAAGAATCATCAAGTTAAAAATCATCTATGGGTGTTTGTCAATTGTCTCATTGTTAATCCTACGTTTGATTCTCAAACCAAAGAGCATATGACTTTGCAAGTGAAGAATTTTGGATCGAAATGTTCATTAAGCGAGAAGTTTGTTACTGGTGTAAGTTTCATGTAATATTAATTTATCAGTGTTAAAGGATATTTATTATTAAGATCTGATATTATTAACAAATTATTTTATATTTCAGGTATCCAAGTGTGGTATTGTTGAAGCAGTACTGAGTTGGGCTAAATTTAAAGCTCAAACTCAACTACAGAAACAAAGTGGTAAAAAACAAAGTAAACTCAAGGGAGTGCCTAAACTTGAAGATGCCAATGATGCTGGTACCAGAAATTCGATAGATTGTACATTAATTTTAACTGAGGGAGATTCAGCTAAATCATTGGCAGTTTCTGGATTAGGTGTGGTTGGTCGTGATAAATATGGAGTTTTTCCTCTTAGAGGTAAATTGTTGAATGTTCGCGAAGCTTCTCACAAACAAGTAAGTTTTCGCAATATAATTATAGTGTATGCTGTATATTAAATATTAAAAAAATATTTAGATTATGGATAATGCAGAAATAAGCAATATTGTTAAAATTGTTGGATTACAATACAAGAAAAAGTATGAGACAATGGAAGATTTAAAGTCGTTGAGATATGGAAGATTAATGATAATGACTGACCAAGATCAGGTGAAAATCATTTAATTTTTAATAATGCATTTATGCAAATGTAGATATAATGCTGTTATTAATTACTAACTAGTAATCGTGTTAGTATTAAAATAGATGGAGTGTAATAATAAAATATTGATTTTGAATTTTAGGATGGTTCTCATATAAAAGGATTGATAATTAACTTTATTCATCATAATTGGCCAACATTGTTAAAATTACCGTTTTTAGAAGAGTTTATCACGCCTATTGTAAAAGCCACCAAAGGCAAAGATGAAATTTCATTTTATTCATTACCTGAATTTGAAGAGTGGAAAGATGCTACAAGAAACTGGAATAAATACAAGATCAAGTACTACAAAGGTTTGGGTACCTCAACTTCAAAAGAGGCTAAAGAATATTTCCAAAATATGAAACGGCATAGAATATTGTTTAAATATGAGGATGCTGGGGATGATGAACATATTGAAATGGTAATTAATATTAATTACAATATTGACTATAGTTTATTTAATTGCAAAAATTATTTCTAGGCTTTTAGCAAAAAAATGGTAGACTCTCGTAAAGAATGGTTAACCAATTGGATGGTTGAAAGTAAAAGACGTAAAGAAGCAGGTTTATCTGAAGAATATTTATATGAAAAGAACACCAGAACTGTTACTTATAAAGATTTTGTGAACAAAGAATTAGTTTTATTCAGTAACATGGACAATGAACGATCTATAGCATCTGTTGTGGATGGATTAAAACCTGGATCCCGAAAAGTAATAAATAGTTTTTTATGTTACACAGATTAATAATGCACAACTACTAGATAGTATTAAATTTAATCTGTGGATTTGTATAGGTCTTGTTTACTTGTATTAAAAGGAATGATAAACGTGAAATTAAAGTTGCTCAATTAGCTGGTTCTGTAGCTGAGCATTCTGCATATCATCACGGCGAAGTGTCTTTGATGTCAACAATTGTTAACTTAGCACAAAACTATGTTGGAAGTAACAATATAAATTTGTTACAACCCATAGGTCAGTTTGGTACTAGACTTCAAGGTGGAAAAGATGCAGCTAGTCCTAGATATATTTTCACAATGCTTAGGTAATTATTTTTATTATAATTAATGTAAACATTTAAAATAAAAAATAATTGTATACAACTTTAGTCCCTTGACTCGGCTGATCTTTCATCCTCATGATGATCCATTGTTAAATTATCTTCGTGATGACAACCAAAAAATTGAACCTGTGTGGTACGTACCAATTATTCCTATGGTTTTGGTGAATGGTGCAGAAGGTATTGGAACAGGATGGATGACCAAAATACCTAATCATAATCCAAGAGAAGTTATTAGTAACATTAGACGAATGTTAAGAGGCGAAGATCCACTACCAATGGTAATTTTAAACTAAACATTAAATATAATATTTTATTTTATTTTGAATAAATTAAATTGATTTGTATTTACTGTAGAAACCTTGGTACAAAAACTTTGCTGGACATATTGAAAAACTTTCTGAGCAAAAATTCATCAGTAGTGGTGAATTAGGTGTAATTGGACACAATAGAGTAGAGATTACAGAACTTCCTGTTGGGGTTTGGACCCAGAATTATAAGGAGAGCGTGTTAGAACCTATGCTTACTGATACTGAAAAATCTCCTGCTGTTATAACGTGAGTGAAAACAGAAAAAAATGTTCAGTTAAAAACTACTATGTCTAAATATATTTGGTTTTATTCTTTTATACAAATAGTGATTATAAAGAATACAATACTGATACTACAATCAAATTTGTTGTAACCATGAATCCAGAAAAACTTCAAAAAGCAGAAAATGAGGGTATACATAAATTTTTCAAGTTACATGCATCTATTGGTTTAACTTCCATGGTAAAATTTATAATTATATATGATTATAGTTAATTAGTTAATAATTAATATTCAACATTTTGATTTTCAGTGTGCATTTGATAAAGATTGTGTCTTGAAAAAGTATGAAGCTACTCAACAGATATTGCGTGAATTTTATGCTGTTCGATTGGACTTTTATGGTAAACGTAAGGCCTATTTAGAAGGCATGTTAGGTGCTGAAGCTGCTAAATTAACCAACCAAGCTAGGTAAGTAAACAACAAAAAATGTAGTATTTTCGTAGTACTTGATATAATAAATAAATTATAAATTATTCTTAGAAATAAAGGTTCACACCAACTCAACTCAGAATCATTTTTTGTACTTAATAAACAATAAAGGGGTAAACTAAATACCTACCATACAGCAGAATATGACTTCCCAGTTTTTCTTAGTTAAATTTTCATATTCATCAATATTTCAAATTTAATTATATTTGAAGTGATAAAATTAATAATAAATCAGTATACTGAGATTTTGGTTTTAAATTATTACAACATAACAGACTTGCATTCAAATTATTGGATAGCCATTCTTAATATTGTATACTTTTTGTTTGTTCATTTATATATTTACTAACTAATCCTGTGCACTTGGTTGCCCGTAGAAAATGGGAACTCTTAAAAAATTATGATTGTTTATATACTCCTTTTGGGTGTAACTCTCTGCAGTAAGTGCGACTCAGTCACCCTGGTAGACAATGTTCAAAAGTTTGATTTGATGCAAGTTTGTATCTCATCTACTCGAATAACCAATGGTAACCAATAATAATTAAATACTAATTTCTAACCTTTATCTACCCTCAAAATTCAAATTGATAGCTCTAATTTCGACCCTGCATTGATTATGGGTCACTTATGATTGTCTCGTATATATATATATATATTAGGGTGGTCCTTATTTTTTAAATTTAAAAATGTTGATGCAGGACCCTCCCATTTTTTTAAGTGTTATGAGAAAATAATTTGTGGCAAATTTGATTATCATGACTTAAATCCTTCCCGTGCCGCAAGAGGGATGAAAAATGATCAAAGAGGGTAGTTTTATGGTTTTTCCAATTTAACTCAAAAAATATTGACCCTATTGTAAAAATGTATAGAACATTTATTTTAGCATTAATTACTGTCTATAAAAAAGTATAAATTAACATTTTTTGTAAATCTAGTATTTTCTTATGAAAAAAGCAAAATACAAATTATTTAATTTATTAGCTAAAATTGATTTTATTATGGTTATTATATTATATCTTTTAATTATTCAAGTATACAATTAAATATCTTACATAAATATTTACAATAACTATATAATATACATTAAATTCATGGAAATTGAACCTGCATTGATTTTTTCGAACATTCTGGATACGTTTTTCTGTATTTTTGAATAACCTAAAAAAAAAAATAATAATATTTTTAATTTTTTTGTATTTCAAAAAAGTTTTGTTTAATATACAAACTTGTAGTAAACATTGTTTTTGTTCTTCATTTTTGGTGAATTTTTCGTTAAACTCTTCCATGAGTTTCACACCTCTTTCAGCAGTATCGTTCACTATACTATAAATACTGCATAATAATGTTTTTTAACGTCACATTACCAAAACAAGAAATATATAAGATTAATTGATATCAATGGTAATTATTCACCTTGCACTTATCTAATGCTGCACAAAGCCGCGGTGTCATTATTGATTTGTTGGCCCTTTTGGATCTAGATGAGACAGGGCAACAGTTATCTGAGTGAATATCATTTTCCTCGCTAACATTTTCAGACTCATCTGAACT